>VZRH01007262.1:707-104706 GCA_013397555.1 Urocynchramus pylzowi | reverse complement strand
AAAAAAAAAGAAGAAGGCAAGAGAGAGGAAAAAATAGTCCAAGAAAAATTCCAACACTCTCTTCCATGTCAAACCAAAAAATGCATCTTAGTTATTAATGATACATCAATTTCCATAGTGGCAGCATTTCTGTTTGAGATCTTCATCAACAGTATGGGCAAGGGGGTAAAGTGCTCCCTCAGTCAGCTGCAGATAACACCAGGCTGAGTAGAAGTGTTGACCTACCAGAGGGCAGGAAGATTCTTCAGAGGGATTCGGACTGGCTGGTTCAATGGACCAAGGCCAACAGTATAAGAATCAATAAGGGAAAGCACCAGGTCCCTCACTTGGGTCACAACAACCCAATGGAATGCTCCAAGCTTGGGAAAGAGCAGCCTTGAAAGCTATCTAGGGGAAAGGACCCAGCGATTTCTGGCAGCTTTCCAGTGATGTGCATTAGACAGAGCAGTTTTTGCTCCAAAGCAAGAACTTCAGTGTCCTAAAGGATTCAGACCACTCTCCTTTACCCAGGTCTTACATCTGGGCATGGGGTAAAATCAGTCTCATATGCTGGCCCCACACAAGATCACCTCTTACTCTCCATGTGGAATTATACAGCCTTCAGTGGGCATCTCCTGCCAGCTGTTCTGTGATCATCATATTTTTCTCTATTTCTGGGGGAAGCGATTGCCTGAAGCCCACTGAGCTGCCATACAGCAGCTGTTCAGGTTCACTTTTCAGGCTGGCTAGGAATTCCTTTGAGATTGTCCCTTCTAACCAAATGACTTATTCCACCAGCTGAGCACACGGCACAGACACTCTCTTTTATTAAATCAGAACTAAAGCTCTCTAATCACATCAATACTAAATCAAATTTTACTCATTATTCATATTTTTATGTTGGTAAAAATGTCAATTGCTAGTGCACATTCCTCAGCTGTTTCCAGGGCAGGATGCAGACCTGAACAGACTCTCCCTCACAATTTGAGTGAAGAGTTATGAGCTGAGAACCTTCATGTGCTTCTTTCCCCCTTACACCTGCAAAGACACTTCATGTCTGTGTCACAGTCTGTAGCAGGATGCTGTTCTCATCTCTGCCTGCAGTAAGTCTCAGATTGTGAGTGCAGGTGTGAGTGCAGGGCCCACCAGCTCTGCTCGGATGATCGACCTGTCTGCTGTGCCAAGGCTGGGTTGGGCACGCTGCTGCCTTCTGGGTCAGCAGCACTTCCTGTTCTTTTTTTTTTTTTTTGTGATGTAGCTATAGTTGCTGCAGCCATGACCTTATTTCAATGTGCTGTTCTTTCCAGGTAAGACATTAGGGGAACAGGAAGGACTCTGGACAGTGAAGGAAATACTGGATTGTGCAGTGCAATTATGAAGGTGGAACCTGCCCACTCCACTTTCCCACTCTTGCTGTAATTAGCAAAAATGTTCCTCCTCCAACATTACTCTGGCATTCAGGATCTCTCCAGGCAGTTTATAAGGGGGCCCACTTCCAGCAGTAGTGCTTGCTCATTTGACTCCTCACTGCTCCATCCAGGAGCATCAACCTGCTGCAGCTGATGGCCCTGGAAATGCACCGGCCATGTGCCAGCATCTCTGGAGACCTGACCTCATGGTAAATACCCTGGCATCACAGTCTCATCACATTTATCAGTATCAGGAGAAGGTATTTGCACAGCCAAACTTCCTCATCTGGCTCCTGCCCCTCCCCAGCTCCATCCCAGTGAGTGAGAAGGATTTTCCTGATGTTGGTATCATGCCAGGAAGGGTAGTTCCCTTGGCCATTCCCATGCAGGAATAAACAGAGAAGAACTCTCTCCTACAATCCATTTTTTCTGGTTAACAGTGTAGGAAAATACTGTCAAAAGAGTGTTTGTGGGTGAGCCCCTGGAGAGGACAAGGTGGGCTGCAGGTGCTTCACTGTGCTCTGAGCTGCACTGTGCTCCGTGGAGGTGCTGCACTGTGTCAGCCCTGCCATGAGCCAGGGCAGATCCAGCCATCACACACCAGGACAAGCCCCAGGAGCAGAGGACGAGGCTCAGCCCAGATCCAAAGGCATCGTGTCTCCCACCCACAGGTGCCAGCCCCCTGGCAGCCCCTGTGGAGTCGTGGTGCTGAATGAGGTGATGCTTTCCCATAACAGCTTTACAGAGTTCTCTCTGCTCAGACCTCATCAATCTGCACAAACAAAGCCTCTTCTTGAACATTTTAATATCAGCCATACTTAAAACTGGTACCATTCATGATTGAAAGAGCCATTTATTTAATTAGGAGGCACTGAAGATTTTACCCAGATACCATTGTCTGACATTCAATGTGACTTTGGTCTCATAACATGCTCTGGTCTCAAATGGCTGAGTATTCCGTGTGCCACAGTCACTCTGTCAGTACAGGGCCATTAACAATGCTGATCCATTGACTGGAGACTCAGTTCTCTAATGAGAACCTGGATGATCTGCAGAATCTTCAGCACTGCCAGCATTTACCCCTTGTTGTCCTGCTTGGTCCATAAGCCACCAGGGAGTTGGGACAGGACAGGCTATTTCAGCAAGAGGATATGCTTCTGCACTCGCACTTGCACTCTGCTGCCTGGATAGAAATGGTGGAGGAATAGGGGTAGAGAGTTTGGTTTAAAATGAGGACAAGTATTAAAAATGCGTTTACCTTGGATGGACAGCAGCCCAGTGACTTTCTTGCTGGGTAAAACCATCAAACCTGGTAACAGGGTGCACTGTCAGAGCTTCTGTCCAGACGTTGGGCCAGGCACAGTTCTGCTCATGGGGGATTTGGTATCAGCACAGACAGACACAGCAGCCTGAGGAACGGCAGGACTGTGGGTTGGTCACGTCCTTCTGTCTAGGAAGGGAAGCAGGTCCTCTCTTCAGCCACCTGCCCTCCCCTGGCTGGCTGTCCAGCAGTGCCAGCAGTGCCAAAGGCTCCACTAGTGCACACTGTCCAGTTGCACACAGCAGGGACAGTGTTACAGAGCTTCCACGGCTGCTGGAATGGAGATCTATGTCTCTGGTGCTGCTGACACCTGCCTTTGTGCTTTGGCTCATTTTTCTCTCCTGTGCTTTGTAAACTGCACCCTGGAAAGAATAAAGAAGCCCCTGCACGTGCCAGTTGGGTCTCTGATATGAACTATATGACATGGAAATAAATTAGAAGGTTCACTTGATTTTTTCATATTTATGTCCATCAAAAATGCAAAAGTGAGAATAGACACTCTTGTTACAGACTAATGGAAACTGGGATTGATCCTCTGTGAATCACTCATGTTCCTTGAAGTTCCCTTCTTCTTTCTGCTAGACAATTCTTTACAGCAATAAATATGCCTCTCTGACCTTTCTGACTGTAGACAAGAGAATGGATTGGACAAAAGGAAACAGTGATCAACAAGAAATGTGTATAGTGCTGAGCTGGACTCTTGTGGTGCCTTGAGCTGCAATGACAGCTCGGAAAAGACAATGACCTTGGAATGGCTTTGCAAAGCACAGAGTAAGGCAAAAGAGCTCTCCCTCTCTTTGGACTGAACATGTATTCAGAGTCGTGCCTGTCTCCAAGGTGTTTGCTACACTTCACCCTTGCTCTTGTTGCTCTGAGGGGTGATGTGGACATCTTAAGGGCAGTCGTGGTGTCCATGTAAGAGTCCTCCATCAGCTGTACCTCAGTGCCCAGCTCACGGCTCCTGCCTTTTCCCAGGAACTCCTGAGTCCACACATTCTCTGCATTCCCAGGTTTTGCTCCAGCTCTGCAGTTTGCTGGTGTGGTGATACTGACGATACAGGTCCTGAGGAGCTGGTTCTGTGCCCTTGGTTCCCAGGAGCTCTGAACCACCTCAGTTAGGACCATAAATGAGACCTTCCAAATGTTAGGCACTGTTTCCAAGAGATAACTGTTATTTGCGCCCAGAATTACACTGAGTAGAGCTGCTGAGGAATGTTTTGTGCACCATCATGCTCTATTAAATCAGAAAAGAGAGCAGAAAAAAGTTACAACTGTGAAAATATTAGCTATTGTCTGTCAGCATGGATTAAGAGCACCCAAACTTCATTGTCTGAAAGGCTGCACTTGCCTAATAACACAGTAATAGTTTTCATGTGAGGCCTCAATTTAATCCTTCTGCATTCCTGGGCTGTTTAGCCTGCTTTGCTTCAAATGTCACATTTAATCAGTGTGCCACCTTCTGTTGAAAGCATGCTTTTAAAACAAAACTTTGATAGACATTTGTCTTACATAAAACTTGTCCTTCCATGCAAAGATAAAAGCAGAACACTGAAGGGAGGATTTGTCTGGAATCAAAGAAATGCTCCTTCTCTCACTGTCTGCTAAGTACCTTATCCTCAGCATTCATTTCACTTTCATTACACATCACCTGGTCCAGACACCACCAAATTAGAGAATCAGTAATTTACCTCTGGAGCCACTCACTAAAGCAAGGTGCAAAGGAACAGAGCATGCCTGGCTGCCTGAGCTGTGCGTGTGCCCTAGCACAACTCTCTGGTGGTGAGCACTTCTGCATCAGCCAGCCACCAATGAATGTGTTCATGAATTTACGTACTTTGGTTAGTAATAATTAATTCCAAAGGCCAAACTTTGGCTCTCTTTTTCAAGAGTCAACACTGAGTTTCAGCATGGGGGCCTGTGCCCCTTGGGGTGGCCATGCTGGGCTTTGGCCCAGTCACGCTGTGGTGCTGCCCTGGACTGCCTTGAGCACCATCAGGCCAGCTCTGGGCGGTGCCCGATGCTCTGCAGCAGCCTGGCAGTGCACCCCCAGAGTCTGCCAGCACTGCTGCCTGTTCCCAAAGAACAGTGAAGCTGGGGGGCTGTTTTGCTGCAGGCTCACTCTGGTGCCTGGAGCACGCATCACGCTCACTTCGACTGCCTTTGTCCACAAATCCAGGAAAGGCTCTGCCAAGTCCGTGCTTCTTGCTGGTAACTGCCAAAAGGGAGGAAGAAACCCCTGGGGCTTGGAGTCCTTCAGGAAAGTGCTTCAGGTGGCTGCTAGAGCACTACTTTCATTTTTACCTTCTTAGTTTATTTCCCTGCCAGATTTTGCCATGTTTTCAGAGACTGACAGTTCCAGATGGGCCTCTGGTTCTGAGTTTTCGTTGCCTTAATCTAATTCATTTGAGAAAACAACAGTCCCTGAGCCCAGCTCAGCCCTGGGAAGGTGCTGTCCCAAGGTAGCAATTCCATCAGCTACTGCAGACAAGCTGCCCAGCCCAACCCAGCACCGCTGTTACAGGGTGAGAGCTCTCCCTGCCTGCCCTGTGCAGGGCAAACAGAAAATCAGAAGGAAGCATGGACTTGCAATGGATCTCAGAAACGATGACTATCTGCNATCTTGTTTATTGTGCATAAGCCTCAACAGCAAGTGGGATGAATGTGCTGAGACACTGAGGTCAGCAGAAGAGCAGCCAGAGGGAACCCAGTGACTGATAATTGGCGTCCTCTGCTCACACCAGTCTCATGCTTGAGAGCTCATTTCCTGGCCATTAACCCAAATCAGAGCAGACTGGCCCCCAGCAGGACGGCTCACAGGGCCACGGGGACAGGCAGGACTGGGGCCTGTGGAGGCAGCTTCAGAGTGTCTGAGGCAGAGAGATGCTGCAAAGAGCATCTTTGAGGATGAGTCATAGGAGTTGCACGATTGCAAGAGAATAGCTGCAGGAAAGCAAATGCTTGCCAGATCACAGCTTAGGGAGGCCACAGTCCAGGAGCTCCATCTAGTTATGCCAAGTCAAAATAATGTTATGAGAAATTTTTAAGCCTTTCCTCCTGTACTTTGCAAGATAACAGATCAAGTACATTTCCAAGTCCTACTTATTTACTCATTTCTTACTTACACAGTTTATCCACAGGGATGCAGTATGTTCCTTACCATGTATGATGGAATGATGTGTTCTTGGCAGCAGGAGGGGAATTCTGCTTGTGCCTTGTTTTGATAAGAGCAAATCATAGCAGAAAATAAGCACCATTTTAGCTCTAATCTTTACAGCAATCTGAAGGCATTCCCTAAACATTAGAGAAAGTCACACCCAGGACATGCAGTCCATTACCTCTGGTCCTGTGCTCCTCTGCTCTCCACCATCATTTGGCACAGTCTCAGCAGGGCCAGGGTGGGTAGTTACCACTTTGAGTCATGTTGCTGAACCTGTTACCCTCCCTTTCCTCCACAGGGTCCTGCTGGTTTTCATCATCCAGCCTTTTCTGGGAAAGGTTAGGAGCTCTTAGGGGTGCAAATTCCCATGTGCTGTGCACGTGGATCTCAGTGTCCATGGGAATGAATGACCATCGTGCAACTGTGTCTGTACAGATTGATCACTGCTTGGTGCAGGCAGCTGCATTCAGACTGTTATTCTACTGTCCCTCTTTACATGTAGGAAGGTACATTTTACCACTGGATGCTAGGCTACAGGAATCCAGGTGAATCACACATGGAAACATATCCCATATCTGACCTCTTTTGCAAACCAGTCAGTGTTTGGACGAGAATGAGGGCAAGGAAATAGCTTCAAATTTAAATAAGTAAACAAGTAAGTAATAAGGATGTAAACATGCATCTCCTATTTGTCCCTGTCCGGAAGGGCTGAAGAAGGGATTGTGGGATGCTCACAATGGCATCATCACCCAGAGATGCTCTAATTCTGCTGGGCACAGGGAGTGCACACAATCTGAGACTTTGCAAACACTGACACTACTTTTAATCAAGGTAAACTTCAATCATTTCGTTCAGTATTATTTCATTTGAAGAACTGTGCTGTGAAAAAAATAATTTTCCTTAATTAATATTTTTCTCAATTAATTCTTTCTCTCAGAGGAGATTTGAACTTTATTAAATTATTCAAAAGAAAGAAAACACATCTCAGTACAGACATTGCATTAATTCAGTGTAATCCACAAGCTTCCATTTCAATAATCATTACCATTTCTACTGATCTTTGCAAAACTTCTCAAATTCATAACATTTCCCAGAGGTTAAATTTTGCCTTAAGACAGAGACCATATGAAGAGAAATGTCATGTCTCAGACTCCTGGAATGACTTGCAAGCATAAAATAAGACATGAAAAAGAGACTGAGAAGCAGCCATGCTATTTTACCTGAAGGAACATCTTTCTGTTGTTAGTATTAGCTGTGCAGATATTGTAAAATTCAGGCTCTCTGTTCAAGTTATTCTGGCCCATTTGACACCTGGAGCTTCCTCAGTGTCCTTCCACCTGCTGTTCTGTTGGAAAATCTATTTCTTCTCCACCAGAGATCGTCCCAAAGAGCATCCACCTCTCCATGACCACCTGCTGATGGGTTTTCACACACACAGCCACTGTGGCTGGGCAGTGCTCACAGCACTGGCACACTGACCCGTGAGGGTCTGGCCCATGTGCCACAGCTGTGAGAGAAACCCCTGCCCTGGTACCCCTAGGCCTTTGTGCTGGCTGCATCCCACCCCTCTGGCAGAGCTGAGGACTGGGCATTCCCACACCTGCCTGGGGCACACACTGACAGCCTGGCTCAGGTGCCCGGACCAGCACCCCTCTCCTGGCCCTCTTGGTGTCCCCATGGCCTCTAGCCACAGGGAAATGTGTCACAGGCATAGCCCCCATGGCCCCCTGCCTCTGCCGGCAGGGCTCACTGGGCTCCCCTCCACACCCCCTCTCAGAGCTTCCCTGAGGAAGCCAGCTACCCAACATTTGAAGACAACAATTAGTATTCTCATAAAGTACCTCCGAAATCATTCCATAATTATGCTCAAATTCATTAGCAAGAATATTAGAACCATAATTAACTTCCAAGCCTTGCATGAGCTTCAGATAAAACTAGAACCTGTTATGAGAGATGGCTTCTGGAGCCACTAGCATCAAGGAGGCAAAACTACACACCACAGAGGAAATGTACTACTGAAGAGCTTCAAACCCATGGTTTTACTTTGATTTCTTTTCAACGTCCTAGTATTAACTGTAATCTTAATATCTGTTCTCTCCTTTTTGCTTTCTGTCATTGGATTAGGATTCGTAACAAGAAAAACCACAGAAAAGCTAACATATCAAATTACCTAAAATTGCTCTGTTTATACCCTAATGAGGTCTGCAAAGCATCCTACAGGATACAAAACCATAATTTCAAAATAGAAAACTAGGCATAAAATGTCTTTTTTATTTTAAACACTAATTAGCCCCTGACCAGTTGTTCCAATAGTTAGGAACGACTCTCCTTTGGTGGGAGTTACTCAGTGCAGATTGGAATCTTGCAGGGACAGTCTCTATGAGTGAGTTTGGGGCTTTGGACAAGAACCAACCAAAGATATTGTAGAAGACTTTGCATATGAGGCTGTTAGATCATTCTAAGCTTAAAACCCAGCCTTTCACTCCTGAAATCAACATTTTTCTACTTATTTGAAGAAGACACTATTCCACCCCAGAAAGCCATGACACTTTCAAATGTATTTTAAACTAGATAATTTGAAATATTTGAGGAAGTTAATGATGCTGCATGTATGTAGTGGGTTGACCTTGCCTGGGCACCAAGTGCCCACCAAGCCACTCTATCACTCCCATTCCCAGCAGGACAGAGGAGAGAAAATAAGATGGAAAATAACTAGTAGACTGAGATAAGGCAGTTTACTAAAGCAATAAAAGAAACGTGAAAGTTTGTGCATGCATAAGCAAAGGGAAAAAGTTACTCTCTACTTCCCATAGAAAGCAATGTTCAGACACCTCCTGGGAAGCTTCAGCACACGTAGAGGTTGTTCCAGAAGGCAAACATTGTAGAATAACAAATGGCATCCCCATTCCTCTTTTCTCCTTAGCTTTTATCTCTGAGCTGACTAGTCCTGTCCCCTGCCAGGACCTTGCCCACTCCCAGCCCCTTGGTGGGGGATGTTGGAGCGAGAGTGCTGCTCAGCAGTAGCTGAACATGGAGAACATATTGGTTCATCAGTTCCTTCTTCCCATGACTTGTCCCCAGGAGCAGACAGCGCTTTGCAGTGAGTCTCATGCCATGAGCTTTTGCACCTTCTGGCCCTCCTGCTGCAGGAGCATCAGGCTTGATCCTGCTATTCTTCTGGTCCCTGAAATGTCCCTTCCCCACCATTTTCTCCATGACCTTCATGAAGGGCCTCAGTAAGCACTCTGTGGCTGGACCAATTGAGAGAATTTCTTCCATTTTCTTTTTTTACAGCTCCTTTATCTAGTATTTGTTCTGAACTCTCTGCTTATACACACACAGTATATTTGATATACAAGCCCATATAAATACCACTGGCGTATAATGAGGCCCTGACATTAATACAAACTATGTGCTTATAGCTGCTGCATAATATTTAATCAAAACTCCAGTTTTACTGGTGATAAGTGGGAAATCTTAATTGATGGAGGTATAAAATATGAAAAACTGCTTTTCATGAGGAGGCATTAAAACCTAATTCACAGAAAAAAAATTCTTGCTTGGGAAAAGCATTGCAATAAGGAAAGAAGGGAAAGGGCAGAGAGAGAACAAGAGAGGAAAGGACTGAGAAAGGGAGACAGCGCCAGAAGTGAAAATGTGCACAGATTTACAATGTCATGCAGAAAAAACTCTGCTGCCTCTGCAGAGCAGTGCTGTACAGTGTTTGCTGCTGATGAATAACCAGCCCATTCACTGATTTGTGCTCCTCTCCTGGTTCCCTCGCTATTTCCAGCCTGGCAGTGATCCCAACCTGGGCTCTGCTGGTGCAGCTGGGATGGGGAATTGGTGTCAACAGAGAGTGCCATCACCCAAGAGATCCAGGACAGCACACAATCCAATCCTCTGGAGCTTGTTTTGTTGCACTATTACCACTCCATTGAGAAGATACACAGCGGTTCAGTTCAGCCCTTCCCATCATGCTCACTGTTGGTTTTCCCTCTGAGGCTGTGCCAGGAGAGCAAAGAAGCTGGGAATACTCTGGTGAAGTTAAATTACCTCCACACCCACTGCAATGCCAACCAGGTGGCTGGGAGAAGATCTTGGGGCTGGGAAAGCCTCAGGCAAATACCTTGTGTGGAGAATTATCATCTGAAACATCCACCGTGATGGAAAGTATTGTGCAGTAGCATAATAAACTGTGAAGTTTGACTGAGCAGGCAGATGCTGATTTTCCACCTCAGGGCAGGAAACAACATCACTCCAAACCTGCATTTGCACCCATTCTCATTACCAGTTCCCTACTCTGTGCTGAAGGGTTGTGTCTTCTGGCCAGAGGTGAGCAGTGGCACTCAGCTGGGAGGAGGAAGAGGAGGGAGAGGAGAGAAGATCCACTTGAGAGTGAAGCAATGAGGTGTTTAGGCTTGCACGTGCTAGCCCTGAGGAGCAGGACCATGGGGATGCCTGGGCACATGGGAGTAACCACCAGCATGGTATGTAGCACCCAGCTGTGCTCAGCCCTACTGTGTCCAGCTGTGCCCTGTGGCCCCAGCCTCCTTGTGGGGCCAGCAGTGCCACTGCCATGCCAAGAGGCATCTGCAGCAGTGCCTGGCAGTGCCTTCCTCCTACAGTGAATAACTTCTCTGAGCTTTTCCATGACAGAGCACATTGCATAAAACATCAATTTCTGCAGAAGTGTCTAACCAAAATGCTGGAGGCATTAGTGGCTTTATATTCTGATAAACTCTGAGACTAACTTCCCTTTGGTATGAGGAACACGCTGTGCATAGCAAGAGAAAAGCAGATGGAAGATGCTGATGGGAACAATGATTCTGTAGCAGCCGGTTGCTGCTGTAGCAGCTGGCAAGTGGTTTGACCTAACACACAGCCAAACAATGGCCTCAGTCCTCTCACTCTGCTGTGGCCAGGCCAGACAGGGGGCCAAGACATGCCCTGAGAGCAGGCAGTATCTCCTTCTCACAGCCTCCACTGGTGGCCACTCTCTACAAAATACTCACATGGAAGGATGCGTGACCACCTGCTTGCAGGATTATTTTAAAAAAAAAATTGATCTTTGAAATAAATATATAAAACTTCAGATTATTATTTTTAAACAGTTGTAACAAGAGAAAGTTCTGCTTGTATTAGAAATCACCTCTGGTGAACTCAACCTGTCACTTCTCTTCTCTGTGCTGCAAAGATGAACCCAGGGCAGCATCCTCCCTCCTCCGTTCACTTCTTCTCTGGATGTGCCCTGGAGTGGGACCTATCTGTTCCAGGTGATGAGCCTGCTAAGATGTGCACCATGGCAGGACATTCCTTGCTTTGCAGTCTGGGGAAGTCTCTGGTGAGCTGAGAGCTGTGGCACAGCTGGTGCACTAGGAATGCCTTACCTGGCCAAACACAGTCTCTTCTGGCTGACTTACTAATGCCCTTTTCTGTTTCAGCATCTTTCAGAGGACCACATGCCTTGTAGGATGCTTATGTGGTGTCATGAAATCCTGCTCAAGTGTGGAAGGTTTCACAGCAGGTCATACCTTTATTGGTAGATTAAGGACTTTACATACTTAAGCTCTTTGCTACTCCCTAGAGCAAAGAGAGAGCCTGGGCTCTGGTCTGCCCTGGCCCCTCTCACATCAACCTGCATGTGCTTTTTTATAACTCAAGGCACTGATTTCATTTATCAATGATTTTCATTAATAATTACTTTCAATATCCCTCAAGTCTTTCTTCAGCTTTACCAATGCTTCAGATTTTTTTTTTTTTTTGCATGTGCCAGCACATTTATTAATATTCACTCTCTTAGGAACCAGAGCATCTGCAACTTGTAGAGGTAGGAGCAGTGTCATCAGCTCATGAAATCTCTCACTAAATAATTAAAAATAATCAGTGATGAGCATTTAATCATTTACATTAACAGATGCCAAAGCTTCCTCAGTATAAAACAGAGCAAGTTGCTCTGGCCTCTTAGATAGAACAGAGACAAGTCCTGGCAGCCAGCGCTTACAGGGGCAGCTCGGGACCTGGCTCCCCCTTGCCAGCTCTCAAGAGACTCTCAAGTCCCTGAAGGGGCTGAGGAAACCAGCAGGTCTTAAGATAAAAATCCTTCCAGCACTGGTCCCACAGCATTAGGGAAGGTGCAAGGTTGAGCCATGCAGGGATCTGTGAAGCAGCTCTTTTGTCCTGGATGAGATGGGATGGAGCACAGCACACATCCTGCCTGTGTACCAGCACCCACAGGGCTGGTGCTGGAGTGTTTGGGAAAAGCTCAGGACTTGGTTCAGACCCCTGTCCCTGTCAGCCAGCAGCTGCTTTCCCCACTGTTCTGGGTGAACCAAAGTACCTTCCCCCAGTTTGCATCACAGAAGCCAGGTCCCCTCCTGATTCATCCCAGAAAAAACCAAAATAGTTTACAATTGCCACCATGCTCTACCACTGTGTACATAATTTCCCCCAGATGAGATCACTGATCAAATTTCATCTGAATTTTCTCCTCCTTAAAGCCCAAGTAAGAAAATGTAAGCCTGGAAGTCACTTTTTGCTAAAGCTGGAGAAAACCCCCCCACCTTGTGGAAGCAGGTGTATCCCCTGCATGGACTGACAGCTTCCTGGGCTGCTGGTGCCCTTCTGAGCTGTTCCTGTTGGGCCCTGAAGATGAGAAACACTGAATGAAAACAGGTCAGTGGCTAACAGAGATCTTATTAGAGATTGGAAGTGTTTGGCAGGATAGGAAAATCATTTATTCGTTCTTTTAAATCTTTATTACAAATGTTAACCAACTGTAGCCACTAACAGGACAAGCCAAATTAAGAAGATTACACACTAATAATACTACAGCATGATTTTCCTTTGTCTATGGGAAAACATTTCTAAAATATTAACTGAAGGTATTGTAAGATCTGCTTACTTTCTACTGGCTGTTCTTCTGCTTTTCAACCCAGGTGACAAACAATTAATTCTCCTATTAATTAGAGTGCCCAGAAAAAAAACCCAAGTTTTTCCTCTTTTAGCTGTCTTTAAAATTGATTTGGAAGCATGTGTCAAACACTGAATACAGAACATGGGTGCTCTGGTGCATTTTGCCTTGGAGTGGCGCATGATAGCAATCAAAGCTGTTTATTCTTGTTTACTAGTGTTTAGCAGCTGAATATTTCTCTGCATTAAACATCTACAGGCCACAGAAGGCAGATGTCAGCAATGGCTTCAGGCCCCTTTATGACAGAATAAATAAAAGTGGGTGTGAGTGCAGTTGTGAGTGCCATTTAGGTTTTTCCCTGCACAGTGAAAGTGGTCACAGGCAGACTTGGGCTGAGATGAGAGCCCACAGCTCAATGAGCCTGTGCAGACTCTGCACAAAAAAATAAAAGTTAGGTGTGTTACACAGCATATTACATCACACCCGTAAATTTGATGCATGACATCCCAGTCAGTCACTGTAACAGTCACTGCCTCCAATCTGCCAGTCCTTACCGCTTCTTTTCTGAATGCTGAACTCCTGTTTCTTGTGTGATTTTTTTGAAACTGATGCTCAACTCACATTTCTAATTTGCCCTCTATTTTCTTTGGGGTGAAGAGGTAATCAGCAAATTATCAACACCTTGTGAGATTCAAGCAAATAATATTTGGAAACCAAAGCGATGACAGGCTATTAGGACCGTGTGTGCTTCCAAAGACATGTGCCAAGGCATCTGGTCCTGTGGTGGTGTGCTGTGGGCAGTGACCATTGCTGGTGGGACAACAGGGACAACTGGGACAGCAGCAGAAACAGTGCTGTGCTGCCAGGCCAGTGCCCTGCTTGTGCTGTGGGACACACAGAGAACGAGGTGTCTGTTCTGCATGATGCAGCAGCTATAACTGGTAGAAATGTTCTGGGACAGAATTTAGATGATTTTACTTTTTCAAGGATATTTTCCTGATAGAAAAGCTTGTCTGTGTATTTTTTCCCACTGTAATTTACATTTAGCTTTTAAAATGGAAATATAATTTTGATATGAAATTAATAATAAGATCATTCTTTAGTCTGCCATGATTAAAACACTTGATTAAAGCACTTGGCAGTGTAGCCTGGGTCACAGCTGCAGCTACGGCAGCACAGGGAGATGCTGGTTCCCTTGGGGGACACAGCCCAGGCTCTGCAGCCATGCCCACCAAAGCCCCGTGCCCACACAGGTCCCCACAGTCCCCTCCTCAGGAGCTGCATGGTCTGGGAAGGATGTGGGCGGGAAGACAGGTCTTGTGCCTTGACATGGGGCAGGGGGAAAGGACTCTGTTTCAGGCTCAGGGGTTTCCCAGCAGCTCCAAGCCGAGGGGACCTTCATCTCAGGCACTATACAGACCCATTGCTCCATGCCAGACAGGCTGCAGCCAGCACAGATGGTACTAATATAAAAACTTCTTTTTTAAAGCTGAATGCAAATTTTAAAAGTAATTTACTCATCTGTTACTCCCGCTCCCAGAATTCAGCAAATGCATTTGTATTCATCTGCCCCTGGTATACAAGCCTTTGCGATTAATACTTGTATTTATCATAACTCCAATTGACTCTGACTAATGTCCCCAGGAAAAAATGCTGGGGAAAGTCTTTCTTAGTCATTTTAAATGAATGCTGCAAGCCTGGGATTCACTGATGACATTTCATACATTTTCAATGAAGTTCATATATTCTCAGAGGTTTTCTTCTCTCTCAGGGTCTTTGACAGAGCTGTTCCAGGCAGAGCTGACAGTGCTGGCTGTATTCACACTTGTGTTTCTGTGTGGAAGTGCTTATTCCTTTATCATCCATCACCAGCTTTGTTACCTTAGTGCCTAACCACCTCAAGTGAAGGGAGGCTTTTGCACAAGGATATAAAATACCGTTTTTATGGATGTAATTGTGTGGTATGTGAGCATTCACAGTAAAACAACTTAGAAAATGAAGCAATGTACCTGTGGCGACTGAGCTCTTCAGTAACAATAAATTAGTGTTCAGGAAATAAATGGATCAGGAAATATTGTCCTATTTCTACTACACTAAAAAACTGTTTGTGTAGTGACCTCAAATTCTAACTAATGTTCCAAAATTTCCTTTTGAATCAGTCCCAAATCTTTGCCAATAGAAACTCACTGATACTGCTTTGGCCTCTGCTCAGGAGCTGATCAAATGTAAAAAGCCCAAAGCAAGGCATCTCTTCCTCTTTCAGAGGGTGTTTATCAACACTTGACAGTAAAACCACTGCAAAATAAATGCCCTTCCAAGAAAAAAAAGACATTTCCATTTTCCACTGACAGAAGGGTAAGTGATACTTTCCTGCACATTTCTGCTGACAGGTAAAAGGGCCAGACCCATCCCAGCTGTGGTTCTCTCCTTGTGAACTTCCCTCTTCAGCACAAATTTTGTGTTCTCAGTTTCTTACCTGACAGACCAGGCCCATGACTGGGAGCCAGTAATGCTTTCACACCTAAAGTATTCGGCAGCTGATAGGTAGAGAAGATCATAGATGTATTTGTTACACCTCCTCATTTTAAAGCATTGTTTTCTGTCTCCCCCTTGAAATAACCAAGCACAGTTGTGTGTCTCAGGAGCTGCTGACCTGGCACTTGTGGGAGCAGCTGCAGGAGCAGAGCTCCACCTCTCCCACTGGCACGTTCCTCCAGCTTTGCTTCTGCATGGGAGTATGGGGAGATGGTATTTCTAAAATAAACTGGTGCAATGAGACCAGTTCTCTTATCTCATATTCCTGAAACAACTCTGAATCAGAAAGAAGTGTGTTACACGGCACTCCATCACTTCCTGGGCTTTTCCTGAATTCGGAGCTCCTGTGGAGAAGATTGTGTCACCCAGTGATGGGCCCTGCAGGCTTTCTGCAAGGCTACAGGTAGAACAAGGCAACAAAATATGAATTAAGTTAATAAGAATTGGACGTAGAGAATTAAGAAATAATAGTAAGAAAGCTGAATGAGAAAGATCAATTTCAGCTAGAAGAAAACTAAAATCCAGAGGAATGTCTCCTGTATGAATGGTCCTACTAGCAGAAGCAATGTGCAACTGGATTTTTTTACTTAAATAAATAATCTTTTCATCCAAATTTCTTCAGTGCCATATGTATGTCTGTCTATGTAGTTTGAAAGCAAAACTTTCCACAGACAGCCAGTCCTGCCTGCATCCGTTTTCACTTTTTTCTGTATTACTGTGACAAGAGTATTCCAGCTGAGTCAGCAGGCAGGGGTCTGTCTGCTCACAGGAATAAGTAGTAACAGTGTGATTTTTTGGCAAAAGGGTGCACAAGGGCCTCAGCTCTCAAATTCACCAGTTCTTTAATCATTCCCTCTCTGTGACAAGTTTTTTTTCTATGAAATGCATTGAAATAACAATTTTTCACAGTTCATCACACACACTAGAAGAGACCATTTATGAATTTCTCTTCCATCAGCACTTTCATGTTTATGGCAGCTCAATGTATTAACATAAGGCTTCCAATTACAGTTCTTGTATTTCTTTACACCAGGAAGAGTGTTCTGAAAACATGCTGCAGTTACAGGCATACTATTCAAATGTGCCCAGTGTGTGTTAGAGAGGATGAGGAAAACCAGTGAAAAAAATGATTATAAGATAAAAATGCTGGTAAATGCTGGAACCCATTCAACTTCATCTCAGAAGTGTCATGACGGCTGTTATGTACTGAAATTAATAATCCATAGGATTATAGGAATTTTGTCTAGAGGATTAACAATGGGCAGAACTGGTACCAGCTCTGGAATTGAGATGTTTGCACACATGCAAGGTGTCAGACTTAGCTGCAGGTCTGGGCTGGACGCCTATGTAGATTTACCTGGGTTTGCCTTTACTCTGAGTATACAGTAGCAACCTTTTCTTCTGTGTGCACAGGGAAGGAAATAAAACCAGAAATGGGAAAGAAATACATGCAAAAATTTCTGTTCCATATGTTGTCTACAGAGTTACGCCACCAGGGGAGGACATGCATAATTCAGATCCCAGGGAGACATCTCTGTTCATACTTGCATTTTGTTAAAAACATGGATTTTAAGAACAAAGAGGACCACTAAATCATTTTATGTGATATACTGAGTAACTTGAGTTAAGGTGGTTGTGAGAAATATCCCTCCTTGGTTTGCTGCCTCTCCTGCACTGTGCTGTGAAGGCCCACAAGTGACAGGGAGGTACTCTGGCTGCAGTGACCTTTGCTGTTGCAGTCTGCGAAGGAATTCACTCCACTCACCCTCAGCCATCTCCCTGAAGATAAGGGAGAGCTTCATTAGTTTGGTTAAAATCACTGTCCAAACTACCAGCAAAATTATGGCTCTGCCCAGCAGTAGGTGAGGTGCAACCTTGCAGAGCGCCGTCAGCCCAGGCAAGTGTGGCTGCTGGGGGTCTCCTCATGAGCAGGCTGCCCAGCTCTTGGTCTGGGTACTTCAGCAGGTATGCAGGTACTGGGGCAGCCCCTTGCCTTCTCTGCATTCCACTGGGGCCTGGCGGGTCTGGTCACATTGGTTTTCAGTTGTTTCAGGTCTGAAGTGTCCCTGTGTGGTGTGAGCAGGGCACAGCAGGTGAGACAGGCTCCCACTCACACCCAGTCCTCATTGGGACACTGCTAGAGGTTTATTTTATCTGAATTGTTGTATTGCAGTTGTTGCTGTCTACCTGTAACACCTAAGTATAATGAGCCAAATAATGCAGGGCTAAACAGGATAGAAATGATGACTAGCATGCTTCAGGCCTCTCCAGAACCACTCCAATATATTTCCTGTGCAGGAGTTTGGAAACATCAACTTTTCTGTGGGTGGATGAAGAAAATTTCACTCTGAGGAGAAAGCAAAAGGAATGTCTGTTTTTTATTTCCTTTCTTTTAAAGCCTGATTCAAATACCTTTAAAGGAAAATGAAATGCTGAAATAAATTCCTGGAAGAGAGATGAATGAATGGTCCATTAGTGAAACCATTAAAACATGCAAAACACAGTCACTGATACTATGCTCACTCTGACTAGACATGTGTTCTTTGTTTATTATCAAGAAAATATTTACACTTTAACATTCAATTGGCTTATGCAGTTAGTCACTTTGAGCAATAAATAAACTCACAGTTTCTTGTTAAAGCTCATTTATGAATCCAAATAAAATTGCTTACAGTGCAATGCATGTCACAATCACAATATGCTGTGTACTTTATTGCTGATACTGTATGCGTCTTTCTGTGCAAGCCTTCACTTCAGGCTTTTTAAGGATATTTATTTATTCATCTGCAGAAGAAGACCCAGTCGCAAAGCAGCATCTACCCAGGCCACCAGAGCTTTCACACAGACAGAACTCTAATACAAAAGCCACTAAAATGCAAAGAACAAGCTGGGTGAGTAGGGAGGAAGGCAGGAGAGCTTGGCAGAGAGCCCGAGGGCAGAGGGCTGCTGCCCCCCCATGTTGAGCAGGGCAGGGTCAGAGGTCCTGGGACAGTGGGCACTCAGGGGGGTCCCAGCTCAGCACCCACCCAACATGTGTCTGCCCACTGCAGAGCCCCTGGACTGCAGCCTCAGTGCCAAGCCCTTCTGTGGCACGGAGTCCTGGCAGATGGGTGCCACTGCCTGGCAGATGGGTCCTGTCAGCGAGCCCCACACCACAGCAGCACAGGCATGTGAGAGGAAATGTATTATCAGTGATCAGCACAAGTGTGTCTGATCCCAGTGTGAGCCAGCTGCCTCCCCAATGGCCCAAGGTAGCCAACAGCCCAGGAGTCAGACATGCCCAAAGGGCTTCCACTGAGCTTTGGTGTCTCCTTCCAACATAAATCGCCTACAGATTAGGCATTTTCACCTTTCAAACATAAACATTTCAAAGTAAAATGTTTTAAAAATCCCTAACTAAATCTTTAGATGAGATCATGTACTCCTGTTTATGCATTAATATTAGAAATGAACACTTAAAACATACTTGTATCTGTTACAGCCAAGCAGAAAGTGCATAAAGCCCAGTTACTTTGACTCATTAACAGATATGTCACTCGTTACTAGAAATGCCTTCAGTGTTTAGGCATGCAGGAGATTTTGGAGTAGACAGTGGGTTCCTTCTTTCAATATTATCCCTAATACCTTAGACCATCTTGCTTTAGTGTCACTTGCACCAGACACATATCTAAAACTGGAAAACCAAATCTCTTTGGTGGCATCAAGGAGCACTGAATTGGCGAGTAGACATGGCAGCAGGACGTCAGGACTCAATGTTGAACTGTCCCAAGATGTGGAATAGCACATGCAGCTGTAAGTCCAGGGTTCCAAGGAGGAGCTTCACTTGTGCTTTCCCACTTGGGCTCCCAAACCCCAACCCCTGCAAAAGCTCAGTGATTTATGGCTCATCATGACTGAGATGACCCATTTTTCTACTCATGAAGACAGTTTTTGAGGAGAAAGGGAAAAGGGGAGTCTTGGGTCTTAACCAACCCATGGTCACGGCTGCGACGGACAAGCAGCTTTGTCAAGACCTGGTCGAGATCCTGATGGCTCTGCCTGCCTTGAGGCCCAGGCTGTCAGAAGAATAGGTGTGACACTGGGCTCAGCTTGCAATCCTCCCTGCTCCTAACATCAGCTTCAGCATGCTTGGCTCTTTCCTTTGAAGTGACTCCACAAAATTGACCTCTGGACGTCAGGACTATAAGCAAATGCGCACTGTCTGTGCTCATAGGCCAGTTCTGAATTTGGCATTATTCCTTCCTCACAGACTCATCACAATGTCCACTTTGCTGAGTGTCTTGCTGAGATAGCTCATAGGTGTCCTTGTGGCAGCAGCTCTCTGACCACAGACAGCAGCACACAACTTTCCCAGGCCTTTCTGGGGGAGGCTGTGAGAAGATCAGAGAAAAGAATGAGAAACAATTCTTATCTTCACTTGCTGCACCTGTTGTTGTGAACCCATGGAATGTGTTATGGAGATTTGTTTACCAAAGGATGGTTTCTTATTTAGCAAGTGGTAATGGTGTTCAGGTTGGAAGACCAATTAGCTCCAGGTGTATCATACTACGTGTCTATAAAAAGCAATGAGTTTCTTAATAATGATATAATAGAATAAAGTGATTGATCAGCCTTCTGTGAATCATGGAGTCAATGCTAATTATTACCCGGCCGGGGGCCCATTGCTACGACATGTCCTGCTTTCATAGCAGGAGTTTACTGGTCACAGCAGAAGGGGGGAAATCCCAGGGGAGAGCTTCACTTTCTTGTGTTTGCTTGTTTGTTACTACTATATTCCTCTTTCAACATCTCAAGGTTCTTAATGAGGTACTAATTGAAAGAGAAATGTCTTTTGCAACCCTGAAAATCAGAAATTTTATTCATATCAGCCTAAACTCAGTGAATGCCACTATAATTTTTATGTTACATGGGAATTACCTTTCTGAACACCTATTTAAACAACACTGGAATCAACAGCAAAACTGTGGGCTTCTGCAAGAAAAGCAAAGCAACATAATTTTATGTGGAGTATGACACTGCCCTGATCCTTGCGTGGCTGACTGATGATACAACTGGACATTGGACCACGTGTTACAAATTTTGAAATAAATTAATCTGTTTGAATTTTTTTTTCGGAAAGAGAATTGGGTGCCTAAGTTACATTTTATGTTCATAATATTCACTCTAATCCACCAGAGCAAAATCAAATGAAAGCAAAATAACTGCAATTAATCTTTCATTTACTTCTGAATGTGTGTTCTTTTTTTTCCCCCTCATTACCTTGTTAGAGCTTGGAGCTCTGAACTGGACACAAAAATTATGAATTTATTTTCCAAGATCATGCAACACAGACTTAAAAGTGTTTTAAAAGCTTCATATACCTCTTTCTTCATGTTAAAGTTCTATTTGGAGTGGTTGATGGAGGACTGATTAATGACAGAAGAATGCTCAATAAGTGACAGCAAAATGCTCATTATGTGATACATATTGAAGACAATTATAAGATCATCAGGAAAATATCTTTTAAATTATTATAAAACATCAGTAACAATGGAAAAAACATTAGCACCACTGATATTTTTGAAGTGTTTTATACTTAAAGTTGTATAGAAATTTGTAGACTTCAATATAAATTGTAACCCAATTTCCAAAGAATTTTTAAAAGCCTAGATTAATCAAAAGATAGCATTTTATTTTCCTCATCCTTATAGTAAATTGTCTTTTAAATCAGTCAGTTAGGGTCAAAAGGTGATTTTTTAAAAATGATTTTTAAAAAAACTTTGGGTCCCAAGCCAATGTTGATGAAGATGTGCACTGTTCTGTGGGGAGACCCACACTTACTTGCTTTTGGCCACTTCTCTTGGAAGCCATAACATGAAATCAGGTGAAGCTGTTTCCAACATCAAAGTTATTTTGAAATTAGAAAATGTGCAGTCCAAGGACAACTGAAGATAAACTGCTCAGTTGAAACTTTATAGTAAGGTGTTCAACAACAAAAAGAAGTCCCAAAAAATTCTTCAGATTTATAATATTTTTTATTTTCTCCCCTTAGAAAAAGCACTGCCTAATCTCATTGGTTCTGGAACCTCACAAAACTCCTGAGTCATGCAGAATCTTGCTTATATGGAGGTGTCTTGTTTTCAAAGATGCAAGAATGAGACCTGAAAACATCCTTGAGTTCAAGTTTTAAGGATAGAGAAGGTGGAAACTGTCAGAGAGGAACAAGTTGGCTACACCTAGAAAAATATGTGCTATTATTTTTTTCTTTTAACAGCTAAGGTTTTTCTGGATATTATCACTTCTGTCCAGTCTGTCATGAATTATTAAATAACTGGCACGTTTTGTGGATGCTGTGATTCCTGCTCAGGGCAGCTCTCACTCCGTACTCATTTCTTGCTTCCCTTGTTTCGCTCTAACCCAGCCATTAACTAAAGCTTTGTTGAGGCTCCATCCATAAATGATGCTTCCTGATGGATAGGCACGTGCCCAGACCAGTTTCCACTTCGGTGTCCTAGCACAGAACATCTGGTCAAAATGAGGGAATGAAAGCTTGAACTCCAAGAAAAATTATTGTTAAAAGTTTGTGGTAAATGCAAACCCGCACACAATGTGAGCTTGAGTCCAAAGTCCACATGAGTTATTTCTAAATGAGAGTTTCCTCAGCCACTGGGAGCTGGGCCAAGGCAGCAGAGCCAGGGTATGTTTTAGCTGCAGGAGCAGTGGTGGGAGAGCTGAGCAGAAGGGAGAGAGGGGCACAGAGGGCAGGCAGTGCAGGACCTGGAGCTGGGCAGGCACCCTCGCCAGCCCCACATCCCTGAGCCCCGGGGCTTCCTGGGGCACCAGAGCATCCCTCTCCCCCTGCCACAGCCCCAGCCCGAGCTGGGTGCACTGGATGGTGACAAAGAGGGAAAGGGGCCAGTCACCTCCTGGCCCCACAAGCTCCAACGTGGGCTGGGTGCTGTCATAGCCAAGTGCTGCAAAGCATCCCCTGATCTTCAGTCAGCCCTGACAGGCAGAAATCCTCCTAACCCTCTGCACAAGGAGGGAAAGGGGATCATGTCAGCATCAGGAGAGCACTGCCTTTCATTGAGACTGTATGGAAGGCCACACTGGCAGGTTTCTGGATTTATTTAGAACCTAAATTAGGTCACAGCCAGTTACTGCCTGCAGGGTAGAGACCTTGGTGCTGCAGAATGGCTGAGCCTTGGGATAAAAATGCAAGAATTCAGCAGATGATATATCACTGCTTGTGTCACACATGGCCATTTATCTCCAGTTAAGACATGAATAATGCACTAAAAGGTTTTTTTACTGACCAGACAATTTCTTCAACTCCCCTTCCTGAAGTGTGTTACTGGGGCTCCAGGTACATGGGCAAGAAGGAAAATACTTGGGGGTTGGCACAATTCAGGAATTAGTTCTGCTTTCATGGAGTGTAATGAAAGTGAGATGAAGCTAGACTAAGAAAATAGAGGAGGTAAATGTTTAAAGCCTTTTAACAACAGATTATTATGCAACAAAAGTGGGTTTCACCAACTTGTCTCATTCAAGAAGCAATGCAGCCAGCTAAATCCAGGCCACTGGCCCCTCTGCCCTTCAGAGAAGCACGTGGTTTTCTGACAGCACCTCTACACTTGCCTTTGCAGTTCCTTCTGCTGACAGGATTTGAAAAGGCATTCTTAGGAATTAGTGAAAAGCCATTAGAAAAGCAACACTCAAAAACTTAGTGGATTAAAATCCCAAATGTCAGATCATGGTCATTGCACATTGCACCATGCAGCTGTTGCTGAGAAAACTTCTACAAACACACATACACACACCCCCTCACATTGGGACAGCACTCACAACACCATGTTAACTATTTAAAGACACCAAATCCTTCTCTTTAGTACATGTTCCTCATATGGATTTCCCAGGGCCAGCACCATCATCATTCATGCTGATGTTACAGGAAGCTTTGACTTCCATCCAGCACTTATACCCTTTGAACAGGATCACAATGGCAGCAGAGCTGGGCTGTCTACATCAGACATCACAGCATATTTTAAAACTAATTCTCTGCTCTTCTGACCTGTCATGGTATTTTCCCTCTTTATAAATAAATGGCTTGCTAAGAAGAACAAAATATCAGCTATGTAGTAAAGGTTGCTCAGAAGTTTATCTCCAAGGCTTGGAATTTTCTGAACTTCTCACAGATTTATCTCTGTTTTATTTCTTTGAACCAAGATTTCCCTAAACCCGTTGTCTTTAATGGAAGAGAGATTCTTACACTGCAAAGCTACAGAAAGAAAATTACCTGATTGAAACCTGACAGCCAAGTTTAAGAGCATTGATAAAGAGCTGAGAACTTACTCGTGAAGATAAGGTAAAGGAAAACTCACAGAATAAAATTGCATTGTTTGAGATGTTATTGCAATTTTTATATAGAAAAGCATCAGTACAGGCATTGATGTAAAATGAGGAAAGGAACAGAGCATATCTCAATGAAAGCACAGCAGAACGTGTTTTTAGGGCAAAGGAATAAACAGAGACCCAGACAGATTTGCAGAGAGTTTGTGCTCAACCAAAGACAGAGATGAGTTCTAGTGTTCTTTGTCTCTCAGAGATAAAAATTGCTGCTGAGACATCAAGACTGACACAAAAGAAAAAAAAAATGTGAAGATTTCTACTTAATAATTTTTATATTCTTTTTAACCTTCTTCTTAGTAGTTCAAAAGTGTTAAAAGGAGATATGTTTCCTAAAGGAAAATAAACTTCCTAGTTCTAACCAGACAATTATAAAAATCCTAATAAGGAATACACTAGGAATGTTAGGTATAGAAATGGCCTTTATGGGTTTTTTTAAATTTTTTACTGGATCTACCACAATTGGATATTTTTTATTCTATGACTGCCGGTCTGAAAAACATGGCCACTGCACCTGTGTTTGTAGTTATATAAGGAATCATGAGGGAGTGAATTAAAGAAATGAAAAATTCCTCTCTCTCTCAGTCCTGCAGATTCATAGATAAATCTTTCCAGGTGACAGCTGAAATCTTACCAATAATTTCTGTGGAACACTATCTCTCTGGAGTCATAAAGGCTAGACTCTCCTCCTGTTAGACATTAATAAAAAGATCCCCTGCATTGGGTTATCAGAGAGAGACTTCCCCTCATCCCTGGACTTTCCTGAAAGCACTGAAAGACGTGGCTGAGCAGGTGCTGCTGTGGCTGAGAGCAGATGAGAGCTGGGGTGTGGAGGAGGTGAAGCTGCTCCCTTGTGTCCTCCTGGTGCTCTGCCCAAGGGCAGGTGGTGGCAGCCAGGACAGGGCTCCCAGGCTGGATGACACGACCTCTCAGGTGGCCCCAAGGCTGGATCTCTTGTGGTCCCACCCCTGTGGGGAGCTCAGCTCATGCCCACAGTGGAGTGGGGAACGGGTGCATGGTGGGCTGTGGCTTCCTGTATGGATGTGTTTTGCAACCCCTCCTGGATCTGTCCAAGCAGCAAAAGCCTGAGTTTGCCACCAGATCTCAGCTTTGAGTTTGGGATTTTTTTCAGGGAAGTAATTTCCAGAGCAATAAAGAACAAGTCTGAGTCTATCTTAAAACTACACACTTTTAGGTGTAATCATTTTGACCTGTCTCCCTGATAAAAAAAAAAAAGATTTATCTGAAAGTACTGAAGGCACTAAAGCTGTTGTGAGGAAGGATGCTGAGCACACTGGTCAGTGAGATAAATGAACCTAGTCAGGCTAGGAATAGCACCAGAAAGATGTTATTAAATCAGTGCTTGGGGAATCAGGCTTCTGCTTAGCTTTCTATTTTTTTCCCTCTTTCTGATTTCCCTGACAAGAGAACCAGAGGCAGATCTTTGCAAATGTTTTCATGCAATTTTCTCTTTAAAAATCAATTGTGTTTACATAGTTGGGATGTTATATGTGGCATATTGGTTGGGGGATGCATAAATGCATTGTAACCAATATAAGAAACAAAAAAGCCACAAATCCTACTCCGTCTATTTTTGTCTGGTTTCTTCCCTGCCCTTGGACTATGAGAAATGTATACTTTGCTCTGTCCTCCACACAGTAAATTCCTGGAGTAGAGACTCAACCATTGTCTGTCTGGGATTGTTTCAACAACTTTTCTTGCTTTTACTTTCATTTTATATGATGCTCTCCAGAAGCCACATTTTTACAACTTCTCAGAAATCAATTTGTCCTGCAATAGGAAACCTTTCCCTAAACCAAGTAGTTGTTTCAGCTGGATGGTTTATTATCCATTCTCAGACATTTGTTCTCTTTCTACAAATGGAGGCAACAAATGAAATGAAAACTGTAAAGCTGACAAATACCAGCCATCAGAGTGCAGATTAAGAGCACCACAACAACATTTTTTTATTATGACTGCTGAGGTCATAGAGTAAATTTTTTAAAAATTGTGGGAAAAATGCTTTTTATCATCTCTTTTCTGACCTTAACCCACAGGCAGAGCAACAGCCAGAGGCTGTGCACATCCTCCTGTCACTACACAAAAGTCCAAAGTGTTCCGGTTTCTTTTGGAGCCAGGCTCTCCTCCATGGTGCCCAGCAATAAGACAAGAGGTAATGGGCAGAAACTGATGCCCAGGAAGTTCCTCAACTTGAAGAAGAATGATTTTCCTGTGCAGTGACCAAGCACTGGAACAGGTTGCCCACAGAGGATGTAGAGTCTCCCTCACTGGAGATATTCCAGAATAATCTGGACACACTCCTGTGTCATGTGCTCTGGGATGATCCTGGTTGAGCTGGGAGGCTGGACCAGATGAGCCTCTGTAGTCCATTCCAGCCTGACCCATCCTGGGTTCTGTGTTCCAGCCAAGCAGCATCTACAGTGGGACTCAAACACAGCTCCCTGCTCAGACACTGACCACTGTTCCACAAGCTCCATACACCCCACTCCCATGTCCCCATGGCTCTTGTCCTTGCTGTGCCACAGAGACCTTGAGGAGGGGGCCTCAGCACCCTCTGGGACCTACCACCATTGCCTTCAGCCTCCTTGTTTCCTGGATAAGCAGCTCGTTGCTGCTTTTCTCCTACAATAACCCCGTCTTCCTTCCGGCTAGTGGGGCTTTGGTTTGCCATGGTGTGTGAGCCCATGAGAACAATATGCATTTTAACTGTCTTGAGTGTGACTTGGTTATAGAAATAATCTTCCTGTGAGGCTGGAAAGCCAAAGCCTGCAGGGCTGGCAGAGGGGCTGATGGCAGCTCTGCCATGCAAACATATCTCTGAGCCAATGATGCTTTGCTGTAACCCAAAACATACCAAGAGAGGATGTGCCCTGGGTTTGTAAAAAGCTCTCTTTCCTTTGAAATCAAGCTGTGTTCTCTATTGTTTCCATCAATATATTTGGTAGCATTAAAAGTTGTTAATGGTGAAGCAGAATTTCAGTCAGGGAGAAAGATAAGCCACCTTTTGATCTGTTCAAACCAGGAAACATTGGATGACACCCACTTCAAACTGATGTCATAGAGCCAAGCAGAGTGAAAGCCCCTGTATCTCCAGCTCAATGTGAATACAGAACAAAAGCTGAGTCTCCAACTGCTTGCAGCTGCTTCTGAGCATATCTTTCAAGTGAAAACAACTGTTCAAATAAACCTTGAGGAGAAACAAAGTGAACAGCTACATGAATAACGAATGACACCACACTGAGTGTTACAAGTCTTCTGGATGGAGCCATCTGTTTTTGGAACCCATATATTTATGCTTCCAATGCAAACTTTCTATATTCCTGCAACTAGAGCTGATATTTAACATGGTCATGCATGTGTGTGTTAGTACATTTTTCTGGCAGCTTTTTTTAACTGCTGGGTGCATACAACAGCTTTCATGCTAGGATAAAAACAGAAATGTTCCTCAGTCATACTCATGTGACCATAGATCACTGGATATGACAGAGTAATGCAAAGAGTAAAAAGATTTTTTTCCCACTGTTGAACAGAAAAATATTTCTGTCTTCCTATTATATGATTATTAGTTTTTTAGCAAGAAAGATATGGCCTTGCTAAGACTCCTCTTTTTTTTTGTTACTTTGCTCAAAGTTTCTGAGGAGCCTGAACTGAATGACTGATGTTCTTTTCTTTCCAAGTACTACAGGAGCACTGAATTGTGATTCATAATCCTGTCCTCAGGGGTTCAGGAGACAGCAACACACATTCCTGTGTTACAAGAGATCACACGCTAATTAACAGCATTATACATTTATGAACCAATTATCATATTTGCACAGGACAAGTGCATCCTACTTCTAATTATAATTTCAGGTCTCACTTGAATAAGCTGTCATTGAAGAAAAGCCCAGTGCACCCTGTTAGCGTTTTGCAAGCGGAAGCCAAGATGTTCAAGTGTGCTTGGCAGCTTCTTTCCCTAGCACCATCCATAGCATGAGCAGGATTCTGTCCTCACCTGTGCAGAAAAGGGCTGACTTGCCTTTACTCAGGAAATGCTTCCCACTTCTTCGAGACCATCCTCCCCAGCCCTTCCCTTCATGGCTTGCAATAGGAGGGGAGGTCGATTATGCCCTCAAAGGCCTGGTACTCGGAAAATAAACACCTGACACCCAGGTACCATAAACTTGGCAATTTGAAATTACTGACTCTTTGCTAGCAACGCAGTCTCTCCCTCAACCTCTCTCTCTCTCTTTTTACCTACCAGCCATGCAGAGACAGAAGGAAAATTAAAGTAGAGGTGAGTTGTCTCATTGCAGTTGATCTGAAGCTGCCCTCTAAACTCAACCAGCATAGAAGAAAACAAGTCCCCCGGATAAGGCAGGGATAGGATAGATTCAAACCCAAGCAAAGACCTCAGCAAACCCTGTTCTAGCTGAGATGCAGATACACCCCTGGCCAGAGATTTGGGCAGAGAGGTCCCATTCAATCAATTTTCTGAGCCTGGGAAATGCAAAGACCCTATGAAAGGGGCAGTCATGTTAAACTCATGGCTGTTTGTGATGACCCACGGTGCTGTGTCCTGTGCCTGTCTCCAACCTATGACCCCACATACCAGAGGTGAGTCTCTGCTTTAATGTCTTTTGTGTAAAAGGAAAACAAGCTGCCTCTCAGAGCACGTAGCAGCTCAGGTGTGTGACTTCCCCTTCTGTGAGGGCAAGCACAAGCTGGTAACTCCCACCCCTCACATGGGTGGGTGATCCCTACCTCCACATCTCACACATCTCCACATCCCTTCTGTGTGCTCCACCACAACATATTTCTTAATGGTTTCAGCCTCTGTTTGCAGTTTTTGCCATCAACAAACCAATCCAAATTATTTTCTCTTCCTGCAGTGGTGTTCCATATGTGTAACTTCCGCAGCCACCTTCACTACCCATCTGTACAAAGAGTACAGAGGAAAAAGTATTTTTAGTAGTCCTTTAAAACAGACAGAAATGAGTCATTCAAACTGATAGTGTCATGGGAAAGCCTGGCCCACACATCTGTCTGGAAAATTCATGGGTACCTGAGAACAAGAAATCATAATATTTGGCTTCGGAATTTATAATATTTGCTTCATCTGCTACTCCTTCTGCTGAAATATATTCTGTTACATTTTTGTCAACTCCTGGATAAGGAAAGAAGCAACACTTTAATCTTCTCTGAGGAAGACTGTATATTTTAAAAGCTCTAAAAACATGAGTTTTTCAAAGCACTGTCATTGTTCCTGCAGGCAGAAATGTTACAAACCAAGTAATAAGACTTCAAGCACTAATCAAAATATTCAGAATTGCAAGTTGGTAACAAACAACCTGAAGCCTAAATAGCTCTTAGCAGTAAAAATAAATCTAGCCTTGTCTGGGATCTCCACGGACTTTTGTACTTCATGAACCAAAAATATATTTCCATTTCAGCTTTCAAATTAGTTGCTGTTTAGGCCACCTCAGCATCTGTGGGAAAACCTTCCCTGGCAGAGGAAGGAAACAGCTTTGCAGAGATTCTGGTTAGTGAGATCAAACAGTATCTGCAGAGCAGACCTGCTTCCAAAAAGAGCCCTGCCATCCCTGTTTTATTACTAAAGTGGTTTTGGTTGAATGCAATAAATCTGCTCTTCCCGCGGAGTTAAATCCACTCTGCCAGCGGCAGACGCTGGCTCTGGACATGTGGTGGCCAGGGCCACTGCTTGGCCTGTGCCAGATACAGGGGCTGCCATGTCCAGAGTAAAAGCACTAGAAATTTTCATTAAAATAATCTCTTCTAGTCCCCTTTGAACTTCATTTTAAGTTTCTCAGACTATACCAAATGACCTGCATGATCACCACATGTCACAAGCTGTGCAGCGCTGTTCACAACTTGGGGCAAGAGTAGGCTGGTGACACTGTGATGTTTACTGACAAGATAAAATGCATCCTAGAGAAAAACACCATTATTTCCTTCCCAAATGAAAGCAGGCACCCCCAAAGCTATAGACACTCTCTGAAATGCCTGTTTAGAGTAATTGGTGGATAGAAATACTTTCCACTAGCTTCAGGTAGCAGAATGTTTAAAGACGTGGTCTAAACACCTGACTACTTTATCTGGGGCCTAAAGACAGGGTGTGTTTAAGGCAGATATTAATGCCCATCTGTCTACTGCTGAACCAGACAATCACATGTGCTCACAGGGATGTGTTGGGAGCTCTCCTGTCTCAGTGTGCTGCTATGAGGAAGTCCCAAAGGGTGCCCAGAGAGATGGCTCTTCAGCTAGTCTTTTTGGGGATGCAGGTGAGGTCACTGGTACAAAAATTTCTCTGCCCTAAGTATTCTGCAGCAGGGTTTTGAGCTTTAAGTCAAATTTATTTGACTGGTACAGTAGAAAAAGCAGTTGGAGATGTGTGCCTCCAGGGAGAGACCCCAAACAAAGGAATCCCTGGCCCTTTATACCCTGACAGTCCATGCACCTGATCTTCACCCACCCCTCGCACACACACTGCACACACCTCTTTGTCCAAAGGTGATTTTTGATCTGGGGTCTTCTAGCACCTTACTGGATTATTCCTCTGTCTCACAGTGGGTCAGTAGCTGACTTTAAGTTGTGGCTTCCTTATCTCCCAGCTTCCACTGGCCTCAGGGCTGCCTTTTACATAACTAAGCAAGAGCTCAAGACAAGTTCAGTCTAAGATAAGACTTAAGAGAACTTCATTCTAAGGCTTTAGTTCAGTTCTAGTTACTCTTATTAAGCAATCTTACTCATTCAAAAGAATCCCGTTAGCAGAATTTGGCTGGCTACAATCCCTCTGAAGGCCTCACTCAGGAGCCCATTTGACAGGTTCATATGTCCTGGGGCATCTTGAACACCTTGTGTTCCGCCCCCAGCTCCCTCCTCCCCCAGCGCAGCACGGGCAGGAAGAGCAGCTCTCCAAAGCAACCCTGCAGAAACTGGGTTTCTTTGGAGAGCTGCTCTTCCTGCCTGTGAATCAAGTGGGTGATTAACATCACTGGTTTCCAGCTCAGTTTAGTACAAGAAGAGATCTGGTTTCTGGTTTCGTTCCTGCTGGGGCAAATAAGATGAAACAGAGACAAAGTAGAAAATATGCACATCTGAAGTGGAAAGGAATTCACTGGGACTGATAAAACAGAATCTTAAAAAACATTTAAGGAAAATACTTAAATCCATTTTATTCCCCTTCTGTATAGGAAAGACAAAGAATTTGAGGTACAGTCTGAATTAATTTTGAGTCAGTTCATATGCAGAAAACGTACTTTGGCTTTGCTCAAGGGGAGGCAGTTAATGAATGTAACCTCATAAGTATAAAGCTCCATAGTTAGCACAATAACCTCAGACCAGTAAGCCTCATTATCTGTACTGCTCACTTAATCCTGTTCAATTAGGCATAGATAAATAAATGGAAAAGAAATTACATTATTTATCAGTTCAAATATTAAATAAAGCAAACCAATAATAATCACCAGTTAAAGCCAATATCTCTTGCAGTAGTCACACATTTCTGCTGTTTTGCTGACAGGATGCCTAGGCTTCCTCTTTGCTTCCCTGGGTGGTACCAATGCTTTACCCACAAGACATCAGGTCCATTATTTCTTGTGGTCTTCCCACTGTTTGCAGTACTGTCTTCCACATTCTATCTTGGTACACGTTTTCCATCAGTGGCTCCAGATTTATTCGGAGTCTTGGATGTAGGTTTATTTAGCCCTCTGAGCAGAACTGATAGATTTTACTTCCTTCTGGTATTTTGCCTGTTAGAAAACACATTTTCTTCCATTTCTCGCTGTTTCTGCTCAGCTTTGGTCAATACTTCCTTTGGTTACCTAAAGAATTTATCATTGCATTTAATTACTCATTTCACTTTGCCAAAGAATCATGTGGTTTAAAAAGGTTGAAACTGTTCATTTGTGATTATGTGTTCCTCAGCTCTCTGTTTCAGCAAGCTAAGCATTTTCAGCAGGCTTTTGGAAGCAGCATTTTTTTAAGACATATTTTTGTTCATCTTCACAATAAAATCTTTTATTTTATTTACTGTGCCACTAACTTTACCTCCTGTCATCTTCAGCAGTATTACCACTCAAGATATGGACTTTTTGTGCAACTCCATTACTATCCTTACCCTGCTTTCCCAGTCCCCTCTCTGTATTGGCTCTGACTGGCTTGGAGCAGCCCTACCTTTGAAGGCTTTCTTTGGAGCTTTGGCACAGAGCAATTACTTACCCTCTCAGTCACAAGTGTCCTCCCTGACCACTGGTGACTCTTGAATAAAGAAACCACTAGATTTGGGGCAGAACTGATTGTACAGTAAAAAATAGTAATAAAAATACCCAAACACAATAAAGTATTATTTTCTCATAGAATATTGGGGTATGACTAGATATTTGGTAGGATTTTGTCTCTCTTATTCAAGTAGTATCCTTCAAAATAGTTTCTTTCCAAGAAATTTACCAGAGTTGTTGTTTTGCTGTGTTCTGGGGGAAAATCCACACCCAGACACACACAGCCATGCATGAACACAGCTAAACTCAGTGCCCTCTCCACAGGCACTGAAAGCAGTGGTCCATGAAGTGACTTTTGCTTTCAGAACACTCACGTCCCTGGCACAGAGGGATGATGTGAGGGCTCCTCCTTGGACACATGTGACACCTGTAAGGGGAACCCCAGGGACAGAGCTCTGAGAAGAGGGAGGCAGAGCATTTCACAAAGCTAATTACTTGCTATGAAGGACATCCCTCACCAGCAGATATTTCAAACACATGAAATAGAAAGACCTTTCTGAGAAACAGCTAGATAAAGAAATGGAAAATACAGTGCTTTTGAACATAAGTGCACTTACATGGATAATCAGATTGCAGAGATAGCAGGCTAGACACTTACTTTATGACATCTCTATTTCTTTCCTGGCATAGGTATAAAGATTTTCACAGGTCTTTTCAAAAGAGGAATTGTGAGTTGGATGCTCTCAGTAATCCAATTGACTGCTCATATAATCTCATTGTAAAGAAAACAGTAATGCTGTAAAAGCAGTAGAGAAGAAAAATCTAGACCAGCTTCGTTCACTGTCCCACTGCTCAAAGTGTAAATGTCATGCTTTTTATGTGTGCAAATAAATGAAGAAATAAATCTTGCACATCCTTTAGAAGATACATTCATTCTGCATCTTTAAGGGCACACGTCTCACCAAAAGTGTGTTCCGTGATCTGGAGCACTGTGGTGATTTCTGTGCCATGCCAGAGCCTGGTGCCCACTGAGGATTTGACATTGCACATCTTTGGGAAGGAACGGGATTTCAGCGTGGGAGGCAGAGTCCCCTTTGGCTTTGGGGCAGGGCAGTGCCGGTGTCGGAGCAGGGCTACCGGCTCTGACCTGCACCCTGCTGCAAGATCCCAGCTGGACTAAAGCTGAGAGAAAGGCAGCTGACAGAGGGTGTGTTTTGGGTTTGCCTTTCTGAAATACCATGTCTGTATTTACTTGTTCTCTTATAAAACAGGCAGAAGGTTTAGGTATGTCTTGGTTTGGAAAGACAGGTGTCTGCTAAGGAAAGCAGGAGCCTCCCCTTAAATAGAGAATGTAAACCCCCTCCCTCCAAATTGCTATAAATTTTAAATTAAGGGGTTCTCAGGCAAAAAAAAAATATGGGAGCAGGAATAACAGTTCTTTACTAGGGAAGAAAATAAAAAGATCAAATAAACAATGCAGTAAATTAAAACAACACAGACAGAGTCAGAAGACAACCTGACACCCTGTTGGTCAGGGTGTTGATAGCAGTCCAATTGATTGGAATTGTGGCTGCAGCCCTCCTGGAGGGTCAGGTGTGGTTCTGTTGGAGCAGGAATCCTGCAGAAAAAAAAGGTGAAGTCTTCCAGTGGAAGAACTAGCTGTTCCTCTGGGAAAAAAATCCAGTGGAGAAAAGCCACCCCGTCTCTCTCCAGACTCTCTGGCTATATCTCGGTAGGAATGCTTGGCTCTTCCCTTTGGGCGGATCATCTCACAATGGGAGGTTATCGTCCTTATCAATCATGCATTGACATTCAATAGCCTATTATCAGCAGATGTCTCCCCGGAGGGAGGAGTGGTTGTGGAAGAGATGAGGAAAACTGCCCACTTAACAGAACACAACTGCCATACAGATGGCAAATAGAATACAATTTGCTTGACAATCCAGGACAAGGTATTACCACAATGCAAAACATTTAATTTACATACAAGAGAAATGGCCTGTGTAATTTTGCAAAAAAGAAGAGAATATTTTGAAATGCTTTGATCTGGCCTTCAGCATTTCAGCACCTCTTCTACACAAGCCTACAGGGAAGTTGAAGGCAATAATATTACCAGATGTATCTCCACAGGAGTCTATGAGTTTATTAATTCCTTAGGAGTTTTTCAAGGCTGTCAGCTTCAGTTTAGATACTTCAAGCATTTCCTTTCTCCTGCCTCTAAGACCACTGAATGTGTTGTTTGAAACACCAGCCTTAACTCCTTCCCTACCACAACACTGACCTGCTGGCTTTATTCCCTTCAGTTTGCTTCTGCCATATTTTCTAGCAACTACTTCCAAACCAATACGGCACTTTCTGGTCCATTTCCCTCTTCCATCTTTGAGTCCCTGTATGCTGCTAGCTCAGGGATGCAGCTTCCAGTGTTTCACCTTTGCTGTGTGACCACTCTGCTTGGAGCTCCTGCAGTCCCAAACTCAAACTGGGAGCTGTTCTCAGCCCACTCAACCCTGCCTTCTCCTCCCCAGTGCTGAGGGAGAGCCAGGAGTGCAAGGAGAGGCACAGGGACCACTTCACTGTCCTCCACTGGTACTGGAGGCAAGAAGGCTCTTCCAACCAGAAAAATGAGCAATCTCACATAGGAGCACTCTCAAGGTGGTACAGGATGGGGATGAGAGTTCCCTCGGTATCCTTCCCCACAGAAGCCTGCTGATGGCTGAGAAGGCTGGAATTTAGACAATGGACTAATGCACAGGCTTTAAACGATATTTAAGGACAGAAGGAAAAAAAAAAGAAAAAAAGAGAGACTAAAACTTTGCTACTCTGAAGCACAATATTAACCACAGAATACAAGGCAAAATGGTTGATTTTCATTTTGGTAGTGCTAAATCTAAAAAAGGCCTGAGCAAGTGTTCCCTATGATACCGTCCTTTTATGCCTTCCCAGTTGCCAAACAAGGCACCACAGATCTTTTTACATTTAAGTACCAGTGGGAGTGGTTTTGCATAGGGAAACACTTAAGAAAATAGATCTTATTTCTGAGTTTTCCTGTGCTTCCCTTCCCTGCTAAAGTTTGAGGAAACTGATACTCCCACCAACTGGTTTCCCTCTACAGTGGTTGTGGTGATGACAGGTACCACACATTGTGCCAATCATTCCATAAGGTACTGTAATTATTTTAAAAACTAATACATGATAAATTGTGTCAAAAGAAATGAAGGAATTATCTTCAGAGTAGTTTTTTGAGACTTCTGTAATTAACTCAAAAGTCAAGCTAAGATGTTGTTAGAGTTTATACCTAAAGGGGAATTCTCAGTGTGTGTGTGAATTGACACATACAGGTAACCATGGCAACTACCAAATCACAGCCAAAATGCAGAGTAGATTTATTTTATTACCTCACTAACAACGCTGGGCAGCAGAGACACACAGGACACAGGCTCTGCCAGGCTCAGCTCATCCCATGGGCAGAGGCACACAGGACATGGGCTCAGTCAGGCTCAGCTCATCCCATGGGCAGAGGCACACAGGACACAGGCTGTCATGTCAGCTCATGCCCAGCAGCAGGAACTGCTGTCTGCCCATGTATCAAATGCATGAAAGGGCTTCACACAGTTTATCACAAGGCTGTGCTTTTATGATCTCTCTCTCTCAGCAGGAGACAAGCATGTCTGTGAGAGTGGTTTCTCCATACAGGAATTTTGCTTCTCAAAACAGGCAGAGCATGAACAATATTAGGCATAATAAGTAGAGTTTCCCACACCAACATTCTTAGCATTCCCAGCTGCAACACCACTTTGAATGAAATTATTCCTTCCTTGCCAAATCTTCTGGTTTTAACCCTCTCCTCCCAACAGCATGCTTTCAAATTGTCATTATTTGTTATGAGCTGAAGCTTAAAAAAATCCATAACTTTCCCCCTTAATGACTTTGGTGTTTTCTGTTTGGCACATTTTGATTTTTTTCCCCTATTTACTACAGTGAAGAAAGCAAATTCATTCTACTACTACTAGTAGAGAAATTCAGGCTAGAGGCTAAACCTCCTGATCCCGCTGAAATTATGTGCAGTCCCCAATCATTGAAACAAAACCTTTCCCATGTGAGCAGCTGGTCACCTGGAGACCTCTGACCTTTTGTTTTTTCTGTGCTGGTTCTTTCTGCCTCGGGGTATGGACAGTGCACCAGCAGTGGGAGGCAGTGTGGGGTCTGCTCCTCCTGCAGCCCCCCCAGGAGCCCGGGCAGGCAGACCCCTGGGTGGCACAGGCAGAACACCTGGCCCAGGTGTGCCCAGGTGTGCAGCTTGCAGTGCCTCTCACTTCCCAATGCCCACACCAAGGGTCGCAGCAGGCACTGTTTGAGCCCTGAGCAGGACCAGCTCTTCAGTTGCTGTCTCTGCCCCGTTCTGTGCCCCCAGGACTCCCAGAACACCCGGGGCTCTCCAGGCTCTCTGTACCCACACTCCTCACTCTCAGAACGGGGCTGCAGCAGGTGCCCTTCATGCTGCAGGTGTCTAGAACACCAGCTAGATCCTAGCTCAAGCCTTGGGTCACAAAGACCTTTTATCCACTACAATTGCTTTTGCTTAGCTTTTAATCTTCACTGTACTAGGTCTGGAGGTTCCTGTTATCCCCATGAATGCCTGATCTCCTGTAATTGATGCAGGTTTTGGCCTTATTGACAGCTCCTAGAAATAAGTCTCAGCAGCGAATAGTGTGGAAAACTGCCTCCTTGTGTTTGCTTTCCTGAGCTGGCTCCCAGCTTTGTGCAATGATAGACCTGTTTTCTGCTCCATGATAAAGGATGTGCAGTCACCTACAATTTAATTTAATAACACTGCTCATTACTTCTTATGTTTATCAGATCTCCCACTTAATCTTTTCACCCAACAATAAATTCAGGCCATTTCAGCCCTGCAGACCCCATAAATTCTCTCCAAGCACTTAGTCATTTCCAGAACTGATCTCTGGATCCAGCTATTCCATCTACGTCCCTTTTGAGACACACTGAACTGAACAGATTATTTTGGGGGAGTGTGTAACAGTGATTTCTTTGACAGCTTCCCAATGCTTCCAGTGTTGATTTATCCTGTTCCCTCTGCATTCCAATGACTCTTGCTCCTTAGAAAGTATCTACATTTTAAGTCTTTTAGCTTTCCCAGTGATACAAAGATATTTTTTTCTGGGTTATTACAGTTAATTTAGAGCCCAGACAGGAGTATAAATTGTTCCAATTAATTCCTCTGTGCAAATTACTTTGCATATGTCAAAACTGAATTTTGCTCGTCATCTCATTCTCCATTCACACCACTATCTTTTTATACCCTTTGAAGATCATCACCTGGTCTTGATTAACCTAAATAATTTTTGTGCAATTTACATCTCTTGCCGCTCCTTATCAATTTTCTCATGCAAAATAAGTGTGTGTGTGTGTGTGTGTTTGCGTGTGTGTGTATGTTTTATGTATGCAAATTAAGGATTAAATTCCCTTTTAGGAATTTAGATATGTCACTCCCCAGACTTTCTGCTGTGGCCATAGTTTCCATGTCCAATTTAAGATCAAGAGTAGTTTAGTGACCAGATGTGAAATGGAAAGGAAGATTCAAAATCCATTTTGTCCTATGTATTGAGAGGGATAATGACTTCACTTTTTATGGCTTTTTTTTTTATTATTTTTCAAAGCTGGAGCAACTCCAAATTTAGCCAAGACGCTCCTTGACTTATTTCTATCCCTACTTAGAGTCCTGTTTTCTGAGTCAGGCATTACCACCTGCAGCAGCTCATGGGTCAGGAGTGCCACACCGCAGTCACCGGCTGTGACCTGTGCTGGGGCTTAGCTCCAGACATGGCTCCTGGGGCTGCAGGTGCTGAGCTCTGCCAGCCCCAGCCCTGGGAGATGGCATGGTTTCAGCACTGGAATATTCACCAGGAGCAGGGAGCAGCCCAGGGCTGCTCTCAGCCCACCCGTGAGCAGCAGTGCCTGGGTCCCAAGTGCTCCAGGACCCGTGTGCTGGGCAGGGCCGGGGGGCCAGGTCAGACACTGCAGTGGCAGATCTATCTGCTGTGCGCCCTCGGAGTATTGCTGGCAGGACTAGAAACAAGATGTAGTCACAGGCACAGGAGCATGCTCACTCTCTTCCACATGTCCAATTTAATTCCCGCTGACTCCCAGGGATTCGGAGCAAGGAGGTGAGAGTCTGTGATGCTGCACAAAGCAGCAGGGCATACACAACATTTCACTCTTAAAGATGAGAGCATCCACATACTGAGTGGTAGGACTGGGACACCCCAACCACCACTTCCTCCCCAAAATGGTCAGTTCTTTCTTTACACAAACCAGTTTAATAGACTGGAAAAAATATGGTTTTACTTCGATTTTTTTTTTTTATCTTTCCAATAGCTGATTCTTCTTTAATGCTACTGAAATCACAAATTCTGCAGTTCAGTTTGTGAGTATATGGAGAGATCTCTGGTTACCACAGTAATGACTTGTTTTAATTGTGTAACCAACCCTTGCCATGGATGAAACAGTCATCACTAGTTTATTGAACTTCATACATGGCAAAAATTCATATAAATTAAGATACAACTTTTCACAGTGTCCACACACTGACAATTTTTACAAATCACATAAACACGCTTGCTGTGTAGTTAAGATATACAGGCCATCCAAACTTTGGTAATGAGCTTTAATATTTCAATAAGTGAGACAGCCAGTAGCAATTGTCCAGCAGGTGGGATAGAGCATGGTAGATGGTGGAGGCAATGGGCCAGGTCCTTATACTGGGAATGACCCCCCTAACTCAATACCCCAGAGCACTGAATGAGGTTTATCCAAACTTCATTATCTCCTGGAATTCATGTTCCTCAGATATGAGTGGTGATGCCTGGTGGAGCTGAATGTTCTTTATCTGCAGCTGATCTTTCCCAAGGCTATTGACAGAAAGATAGATGGAAAACATTTATTCTCTCTGCGGATTGTATAATTTTCATGTAATGCCATCAGATCCCCCAGCTGTCTGTCACTTTGCACTAAGATTGATGTGAAATGTTGAAAGAGGGGAATAAAGCTGATGATAATAACAAACTAACCAGTAATTTGTGCTTGATAGTACCCAAAACTTACTGACATGTTACCTTTCACTCAGTAATGCTGTTCCCTGACACCTGGATTATACTGCATCACCAGTTCCATGCTATTCAGGCCTGGGTGTTCCTGACATCTGTACACATAAATAAATATACCTTAGCCAAACATTGGGTTTCGGTCAACTGGCAGCTCCTTCTTAGTTGGTACCAGTTTAAAAGGGATGATGATGATGTGGTTAAAATTCATCAATTTCCCTCATGGAAAGGATCCACCTCCTCCAGGACCTGTTGAGGTGATGAGGGGGTTCCAGGAGAGTGAACCAGGCTGGGCAGATCCTGAGGCAAGTGTCTCCTGAATGTGGGAGAACAATGAGAAACATATCAAACAAAGGCTCTTAAAGACACCTATAGATATCCAGGTTCATAAATTGTGATCCAAAATACCGGTACTGGTACAAGACCTCCTTACCTCTGACTGACTGGTTTGCTAATTATTTTTCTTCAGGGTTAAATAGAAAAATCATCCTACATTTCCTGGTATCAAAGCAACTGATAAAAATATTTTCCACAATAAAGTTGACATTAATCAGCTTATCTCCAGTGAGGCTTCACTGCCTGGAAAATAAATCCCTCAAAAGGCTGGAAAAAGCTTCTTTATTAACATTTTTCTGTGATTACATAATATGTATCTGCACCCATCCTGTATTACTTGAGAAGCAATTATGCTAAAATGACACTTGCTGAGATGGCAATAAAACTGCCGTGTAAAGTGCCAGTATAACTGCTCCAATAACTCATATAATATATTTAGCTTTTTAAAAAGTGTCCAGCCTTATCTATATTTTATTAAAACAGGAAGACAGAGTACCAACTGCAAAGGCTGTAACTGTGTTAGAATCCTCTGGAGTAAGAATCACAGAGATCCAAAGTACAGACAAAGAACAGAGGGTGGAGTGCTTCCCTACAGTGCCCAGCCTGTTAGTTTGGAACATCACAGAGTCTAGATTCACAGAATATTCTGAGGTGGAAGGGACCCACAAGGACCACAGCGTCCAACTTCCAAGCAAATGGCACATATAGGGATTGAACACACAGCCTTGGTGTCAGGGCTGGGGCACAGGAGGGTCCCTGGGGTGAGGGACCCCCACCATGGGCACTGGGCACAGAAGGATCCCAGGGCCCAGGACCCCTGGCACTGGTGCTGACGGGGCTATGCCACACTGTCACACCACCGTGTCCTTGGGGAGATGCTGCAGCTCAGCCATGACCTGGAGAGCAAAGGGCACTGCTGCTACCTGCAGTGTGACCTGCAGCTCTTCTGGACATCTTGTACTCATTGCAACATCTCCCCAAGGACCTCTGAAAAAAGCTTATGGGATCTCTTAAGATAGTTCTTGCATTTTCCCACTAATGACACTCATTTTATTCTCCACAGCTGAGGACAGCCAGACTTTTTGCTATTGGATCTCACAAGTTTACTTTTAATTTTTCATTTGCAGCTCTTTTGCTTATAACATTATGTCAGTCATCCTGAATATGGGGGATGGATGTGGGAAGCCATTAGCATCAGTTGAAAATGCATCACGTCAAGGTTCTCAGCCTGGATTTGTAGAGCTTTATCTCTATATGCATCCTGTCTGTTGGTATTATGTCACACAATACATTACAGAAAATTTACTAATTTTAATCAAAAAAGTTTAAAATTTTCTGAGTCAAAAAAGAAATAAATGGTTTTACCCTTTATACAGTGTTTATTTTCCTAATTTATTGAAAAACTAGGTATTTTTCAAGTTGTTCTCCAGGCCTTCTGAATTCCCTTTCCACCATTAAAATTAACAGACTTACAGATGGTTTCCATATATCAATATTGCCCGTGTTGATGGGGTAGAGAATGTTAAGAAATTAATAGCATAGGAAACTTGTGATGCTGTAAATGTTACGTTCAGCCACTGAAATTGCACTTTTAGCAATTTGAGATTAATGACAATTGTCATAAATGTCCTGTTTTTTAAACGTTATGCAAAATATGTTTCCAGGCATACAAAGAAAGAAGGCTGGGAATAAGAGTTGACTTATTTGGCTGCTGTTACTAGATTATGCAACAGGATTGCTTTTACCTTTCCTTTACAGTTAAATACTTCTGACTATACAAGATTCCTGTAGATTGTTCCACAAATGGACACACATATGTCATACACAGAGTATATATTTTATATGCATGTAAAGAATATATATTACATCATTATTTAATACATGCACTGTTCATTGTATATACATGTAAATAGAACTGTCAGTACCAAGAAGTCCCCAAAAGGTGGTTAATGTTGGGAGAATAAATATATTTGAAATACTAATAACTAGGAAACAATTAAAAATTAAAAGTCAATTAGAGGAGAGCATCAAAACTACACATTTTTAGTAGTATACATAGTCATGCAAAGCAACGAAAGGGATGCTGCATTGAAAAAATCACAGGCTCATTTTCAGAGCTTACATATTCTAGCAGCTATTTGAGTAAAGGCTTACTGTGTAAGGACATAGAGGCTTTTAAAAAGCACATTCCAGTCATGTTTCCTAAACTAATCAGGGTGATGCTTTAAATATAGTTAACTCAAATTATTTCTCCAAAATTAATACCAGCACTTAGGACAAGTATTACTGTGTGCAGTTTGGGGCACCACAATATAAGAAAGATATAAAACTATTAGAGAGTGTCCAAAGGAAGGACAGAGAGGTGGTGAAGGGTCTGGAGGGGCCATAGGAGCAGAGGCTGAGGACACTTGGTTTGTTCAGCTGGAGAAGAGGAGACTGAGATCAGGAGGCTGCGGCTCCTCCCAAGGGACAGCAGAGGGGCAGCTCCCATCCCTGCTCCGGGACAGGGACAGCACCAGGGGGCAGCTGGGGCTGGGCCAGGCAGGGTCAGGCTGGAGATCAGGAAAGGCTCTTCCCCAGAGGGTGCTGGCACTGCCCAGGCTCCCCAGGGAATGGGCACGGCCCCGGGGCTGCCAGAGCTCCAGGAGCCTTTGGCCAGCACTGCCAGGGGTGCCCAGGGTGGGGTTGTTGGGGGTCTGGGCAGGGACAGGGGCTGGGCTGGGTGACCTCTGTGGGGTCTCTTTCCCCTCAGGAGATTCTGGGTGATTCTATTATCTCATCAGCACTCACTGGCACATTTCTACATGGGAAAACACTGGAGGGTTGCTCCAGGAGGCTGAAAAGTACAACCAAACATTTGTGCAATGACCTAAATCAGAACCATACAATGGTTTGTAACACTATGAATTACAAATAAAAACAAATAAATAACACATCAATTTTTGAATCTGTTAATTCTAAATGAGCTGTTATTCTGCTACATAGTCCCATACTCTTACCAGGAATTAGTCCTTGGCCATTTTTATCCCATGAGGTGTCTTTTCATATGAAAATCAATTTGAAGTGAATTGTACAGAAAAATAAAGTTGGGGGAAAAAACCTGAAAAATGTCTGATGGCTTGACAGCTCTCTCCCCTGCATGGCTCTTTGCTCTGCTGGACTTTCCAGGCTTTGTGTGCACACAGGGTTCTGCAGGACCCCCGTTCCCAGCACCCACAACCTAAATCCATCTGTTTGTTCTTCAGCACACTGCCGATCACTTAGTCCCACCCATAAAGCAGTTGCGGAAGCAACCCCCAAGAAACTCCCCATCTTTCACTTGTGTTGTTTTTTGCATGTTTGATTTGAACCAGCCAGCTCACACGCTATGCACACCAAGTGCAGCTTCCTGGCTGCAATTCCTTTCACAGGCTCTTACACAATGTCAGCACAGCAAAGTGCTCATTGTGAACCCTGTAAAAAAGGGTTTGTTATGGCTTTTTATCCTAGAAGTGAATGTAGAAGCCAACTCTGTTTGGTTTAGACAGAAAGAGTCTTCCTTCAGTGCATTGGACAATAAAGTTCAACCGCTTTCAAGTTCCACCTCTTCCCTAAAAGCAACTTCTCAGCTGAAGTAATTGTGTGAGAACATAAACAGTTACACTCCCTCAAGAAGCCATTAAACATGGAATGGTAAGCCAGGAATGTGCATATGGCTGATTGTTTAGTAAACAAACTGTCTCCTGAGAGGACTGTAATTAATCTTTTGCATCAAATCTGTTGATTAGTCTTTCTGGGAATAATGCTAGACAATACAAGCAGGTGTAAATCATGATATCACTTTCTTTGAAATTTAGAATTAAATATGGCAATAAAGAAATTTTTAAGTGCATTTTTTAAGCTTTGGAATCTTTAGTAAAATATTATTTCTGCTTTTTACATCAAAACGGAAGTTCATATAACCCCTACCCTTTGGTATTCTTCTATTAGAAAAAAAATTAAGAAATCTGGATTTAACTTCAGATTGTTTAAGAACCTACAGGCTGTTATGTTTGTCATGAGTGTAACACTGAAAGTGTAAAATGAGATGTATGTTTAGATGTACATTATTGCCTGTAACAGGTGTGAACTTTTTTTTTGTTATTATTACCAGCACAGCTCAAAGGTAGCTGATGTTGACCCTGTGCACCAGGGCTAGTGGAGAGGTCCCCCGCACACCATGGGCACCTTAGTGTACCTGACCTGTCCCTCTTGCACCAGTGGCATCATATCACCTGGGGGCTGAACCCAGAATTTCTCCCAGGGAGGTCATTCAGAAGAGGCAAGCTGATAAAACCCCTCAGCAGTGCAGGCTAAGACCAGGGTGTGCCTGTGCTCAGTCACTTGGGCAGTCAGCTGTTATCAGAACAGGCGATTGTGGAAACAGTCTTGATTTCCCAGGGTCACATTTGGGCTCCTCTCTCACAGGGTCATAGCTGGGCTGCTGACATCCCTGCCAGCCCTGCGGGACTAGCCCACCCCACAGGCAGCTTGGGACTTGCAGGGCTCTGAGCATAGCAGGACAGCTCTCCCTGGCTTAAGCTCAGACCTACACTGGGCCTGGGATCCCTTATGGCATTTGGCACAATTATTTTTTTGCCTTGTTTAGAGTATGTGTCAGCTTCTTTCCCTGGGTCAGTTATTTTCAGTGATAACCTGTCAAAGGACAAAATCAGTCAGATTATCATGCTCTTCCTTGCTGTAAGAGAGTCTTGCTGAATTTCCCTGAGTTCCCCAGAGCTGGATCTGGTGTGGACAGAGATCAGTCCCCTCCTTGGCATCGGTGCTGTCCCACCTGGCAGACCCCAGCACCCTCCCTGCAGCAGCAGTGCCTGGATCCACACAATGTCCCACTGGGGCTATTAGTATTTTCACATAATAACTCCAGATAAGCAAAAGTTTCATTTTTGAATAAAGCACCAGGAGAAGGGCCAATGTTTTCATGACATTTGGTTTATCAGCTGTTAATTTCTATTACTCTTGTTCACCTCTGTTTCCCAGAGGTAAAGTGCAGGACAGCTCTGAGAATCTGCAGAGGGAAAGATGACAAACATATCAGCTATTGTAACCAAAGTCTTTAAGCAGCTAAGAAAGTCTGGAAGGTACCATGGAAAGGTTGCTATTTATAGAGACATAGCTGCCAGCCATCTTAGATTTTAGACTGCAGATATTTATTACAAATTGTTGGGGTGGGTATTTGTGACAATAACAAGGTCACATCAAACCTACCAAAGTAATTTGTTTATTATTAATTTTTTTTAAAAGCATTTGAACATTAGATTAGGAAAGTAAAAAGGAAACAGTGGACTAAAAGCTTTATCATAGTGAAAATATACAAGAGCATTCCTTTCCTCCTGAAAATATAGAACAGAAGTGTAAAAGGCTGAGGAATAATGTGTGTGAAACCACACCATGCATCTGTGTCAGAATTGTATGTGATGTAAACAATCATATTGGAGTGAACTGCAAAATTTCAGTGCAAGGAGTCTATTTTCCTGCAATAAGTCTATCACACCTTTCTAAAAGAAGTGCCAGTCAAAGAATATACATTTTCCATGTCCCTAGAAAATCCCCAAGACAGCTCTTCTGTGCTATGTAATTCAGATAGAAGAACAATCAGATAACAGTGCCAGGCTCAGACCAGGCAGTCCTGGCAGCTCTGTGGGCACTCCAGGGGATGTTTCTGGGGCTCGTTGCCTCTGCAGAGCTGGTAGAACCCACCAGCCCACAAGCAGCAGCAAATCCTCCAGGAAGATGTTCCCATAAGGCATGCAGAGATTAATTTATTGCTGCTGTGCATTCTGACCAGGACATTGAAAGGACAGCAGATTGCAGCCCCACTGGGGCGGACCACAGAGCTGTTGCTGTAGCTGTCAGGTCACCTGCACCTGCTCCCTGGTAGCACAGCCTGCCCTTTTGAGGGCCTAATGACCAATTAGAGCTAATAACATAAACTGCTATTTCAGACAGCCAGACACGATAGAGTAATGGTAGGCAAGGTGCTTGAGCCAGGCTAGGTTCTGCTGGGGGCAGCAGCATGGTCAGCACCCCTGGGGCTGGCTGGCCCAGCTCCACCAGTGCCATGGGGGAGCAGGGGCTGTGCCTGGCCCCACAGACAGCTTGGGGCAGCGCAGAGGGGATCCAGAAGTCCCAGGTGTGCCCCACCTTGGGTTTCTGGGGGTGCCACAGACCCCAGCAGCAGACACAGCAGAGACCCATCCATGCAGCAGGATGAGGGGAGGGCAGGTGATCTTGGTCTGAACTGCTGCAAGCTGCCCTCTGCAAGGCTGTGCCAGATGTCACAGCTGGCCCTTGAAACATTTCTCTGTTCCTGCTTTAATGCTAGTGACTGCCACAGTCCATTGAGAGCCTTGCCAAGAGAAGTCCTGCACAGTCACAAGCAGTGTGTGAGAAGAGACTGCTTTTCCTCTACCTTCCCCACAGAAAAAGGATTGTATCATGATGTTGGGCACGATAAAGTGATATGGATTCAAGTTGCCTGTTCCATTCTCTTGGGGGACCAGAGAACAGCAGTCATACAAGAAATCCCACGTGAACCATGGATACAGCAGAAAAGAAGAACAATCTGCTGCACCTCTGAAAACGATAGATAAAACAGTGGAGCTCCTACACAGAAAGACTATGTGGACAGCCCTCAATCTCTGGGGGAATTCTCTCAAGAGAAGAAACCATTTTTTTCATGATGACAGGGCAATTAGAACAAAGAAAATGAACACTTTTTCCATATTTCTGTGAGCTAGCTCCTCCCTTACCTGAGATAAAGGTAGGTGAGTCCCAGTGATGCAGCCTTGAGGCTGCCAAGTTTAGTCTTGCTGCTGCTGCTGCTGGGCCATGAGGCATCTCAGAAAATAACTGAGAAATACCCCCCACACTTTGGAAGGTGACAAGCTTCTTCCAGAGCACCTGCCAAGTTCTGCTGCTCTGCATGCCATGAGTCCATGAGCCAGTCCAGAGGCTTGACTCAGTGCAGCTCAAGTGGCTCTTTAAAGATCAACGTAAAGGTAAACACAAAATGTGAACCGTAATTAAACACTTTCCAATGGTAATATTTAATTTCTTATTTGCTGATCTCAGATCACACACTGATGATTCCTTCTCACTTTCAGCAAGTGCCCATGTGATGGGCAGCTGGAATTGAGTTTTTTCAGGGCAAGCACCCATATTCCTCTTTCACAGCCTGCGACCACAGTTTGCTGAGCCTTGGGAGCCCATTACGCTCTGCCATATGCTGTATCTATGGTACCAGCCTCTCCCCACGCTGCTCCTAGCTGGCTAAACCTGCTGTGCCCGGTCCTCGGATGAGCTGTGCCTTCTGTTTCCTTGAGGAGACACCAGAGGTACATCACCTGCCCAGTACATCACCTGCCTACAGAGCTACTTAGGGTGGTATGTGCAAGTTGAATTTGAGAGTTTTTTAGCTAACTTTCTCTAAAGAAAAAGGCTCAGAAAACTGGTCAAATCACATGGAATACCTTTTGCTGAAAGCAAAATTATAAACAGTGGCTTTAAAGAAAATCTTCTGCCTAATTATTCCTTTCCTATATAAATAATCTTTAGGGACGATGGGAAAAGTTATCTAGAAAACCATTTTATTTTTCTAACTACTTTGGTTTTCACTGGAAAGAAAATATTTCTGCACGTAGTTGGAGAGCAAATTTGGCAGGGACTTCTTTGTCATCACTAAAGTATAAATAGTGACATTCTGGACCAGTGGAGATCAGGAGAAATTTTGATACTGTTTTTTTCTATACTGTAGAGTTTCCATCTGAGTGAGGCTGTGGAAGCTGAGAGGTCTTGTATGGCATGTCACTGTCTGGCTGCTGAATGCAACCATGGAAGGATGTCTCAAGGGTGCCAACATTGTCTTCCTAAATTTCAACCCTGTTGCATATTTAAAGTTTGGCAATTAGTATAAGGAATCAAAGTAATCTTAATTTAAAGTATTTTAAGTTACCTCATTAGATTCAATATTAATTTCTTCATCATCTCATCTCAATTACATTTCCATTTCAAATTATTTATCTCTGTTAATTCTAATCAATTTTATACTTTGCTAACAACAAGTATGATCTTGATGGGTGGCTGGAGCACTTGAAGGTCACTGCAGCAGGCAAGTGACCCTGTGACAGACCATCCCACAGTGCGTGTCCTGCACAAGGGAAGTCCCATGGGAGCACACAAGCTATCAGCAGACGTGGGTGTTTTTATTTCTGCACTTTCCTCATCTCTCAGGTTTGAAACAACTGTCACAAAAGCAAAGGCTCTTTTTGCTGGATCAGGGGCTGAAGATAGTGACTGGAGACAGCACGTTCCCTGGCTTGGCAAGGCTCAACGTGCAAGATGGCTCACCTGGCTGCACACGTGCAGTCTCATCTTTAATTTCTTTGCCAGCACAGAAGAGGACCCCTGAGTGCCAGCAAAGTTCGTGCTGTGTAACTCATGACCAAGGCTGGGCCAGCATGAGAACCACCCTGCACCAGGGCAGCAGGTGTCCTGAGCTATTGACTGTGCTTGCTGCAGCACCAGAGACCCCGGGAAATCCACCTCAAATTGTATTTAAAATAATAACCCACTGGGCATATTGTGTCTCAGGAAGAACTGCCTTGAGGGGAGGAGGATTGCAAGAGACAACCAAAGCCTGCTGGTTTGAGCCCAGCTGCTTCAGCAGCACCCCTGCAAATTGCAGCTTGTTTCTGGTGTCTCCTGCTGTCCCTTATCCTGAGGTTTTCCTTGTGTCATTGACCATCACCTGGCCAAGAGCTATTGTAGGTTTCATTTGCATGCTCAAAGCACATTTAAAGAGATGCTGGCATTTTTCCAAACAGAGAAAATGATCTGCTAATATTCTGGATAATGTGTTACACTGTAACATAATGTCAGAATGACAAATTGTTCTGAACAATCATTAAAAGGAAAAATTAAATTATAAAATACAATCAGCCCTTGAATGTAAAATCACAATTTAAACTCACACTTTATGAAGACATAATCATACAGAGAAACAGAAATGTGTAAAATAATTATGTACTTTAACAGAACTTAAAGTATTCTTTGATGTCTAAAGTTTTAACAAGTGAAATAAAAGTACAACACATTATGAGACCACATCTCCAGAAGTTGGGTTTTGAAAAGAAAATACTATCATGAAATTTCCCATCAGAATTGCAAAAATGACAGCACTGAGAGTGCCTGCTTCCAGAACTGAAACATTAGCTCGCTGTTGAAATGACACTGTCAGAGAAAAAAAATCTCTGTTCTATGTCTCTGATGCACTGACAGGCTCCTTCACTTTCAGCTAGATCTATCTAGCCAGGAAAGACAAATGAGGAGCATTTTTGTTAGGAAAGATGGATTCAAAGTGCTGTTATTGATAGTTTATTACTGTCCTACTTATGTTTATATTGTTACAGTTATGTTGACTGTTAAAAAAAGTAGTCAATTACCCCATGACAATTCCAGAGTGTATTATAAAAAGTAAAAATCTCTAAAAGTAGAAATCCCCAATAAATGAAAAATAAACTTACAAAACCCCATAGGTCTTAGAGCTGAATAGCATGACTGAATTTAAACTTGAAACTTTGAGTGAAATACGTAAAATGTAACATAAGATACTTGAAAAATGATGAATGCCAAAGGATCTAAGTATTGGATCTTTCCTCAAAGAGAATCCTTTTCGCTAACATCTACATGCCAGGAGCTGCAGTGTAGCACCAGGGAGACAAAGGAACCCACCAGTGCTGAAAAGTTTTTGTTTGCACTCTGTAGTGTTCAAAAAAGGGATCTCAACAACCTGTCTCTAGCAACAGCTGTTTCCTGTCTCAGCACCTGGGGACTCACTTTAAATAACTAATGTGTGAACAATTTGAACTCCCCTGGTGTGTGAGAAACCTCTCAAAAACAGCATAAGCCTCAAGTTGTGTCTTGCAGCCTCCACTGTGGCAGCAAAATATGCAGCACCAGCAAAATACAATCCAAATTTTTTGAATCTTTGCATAACTCTTTTAGAAATCTTTGTAGAAGAGCAGTGTATGGGGTGAATCAAAGAACTGATGTACTATATCCAACATAAACTATAGGAACAGTGTATTAAATCAGTTTCTTTTCAACTCCCTGATAAAGCAACAAATTAAAGCCTCAAACCTTCCCTCTTGAACTTTAATTTTTAAGACGAAAGGGTAATCCTTTTCTTATCTGTGGAGCACTTATTAGCCTCTGTCTTCAACAGGTGTCTCATTTTGACTTCATCGCTTGATGGGTCATTTGAGAAATTTACTTCTTCCTGAACCAGTCTACCACTTTTCAGTGCATCACTATTTCTGAAGGGTCTTATCACTATTTCAGAAGTGCTTTATAAAGAGCTATAATCACTTGTGACTCTAGTTAAAGAGAGTAAATATACAACTCCTTTTGTTTTCTTCTAGCAGGAGAGATTCTTAATGAGAATGGGTCATACTCTAAACAGACTGTCACTGTATAATTTGGGGGGCTGAGTGACAGTGTCCACAAGCAGTGAATATTTGTCTAAGTAATGGTGACCGACAAGATCTACTTCTTGTGAGCATCCTTTTGCAGGCTCAGAGCTGGAGTGGTGCCAGAAAAAAACATCTCATGAGGTGGTTAGGCCATGTTTCTCTTCTTTGGCTCTTAGGTACAGACAGGTTCCCTGCATGCACATCCTTTCTTCCAAAGTACCATTGCAACTCAGAAAAATTCAGGAAAAAAAAAAATGTTTGGCACTAACAAGCTTTTCTCCTCACCTTATTCTGTGCCCCACCTGATTCCTAGGCAGTACCTAAATCTGCAAGGAAAGAAGTCACATTAAATAGCCTTCCATTCATTTGTTTTTTAAAGAAACTTGGAATAGCTTTGCTTTCTTGAAAATTCATCATTCACAAAGCAGTTAGCAGTTTTATATAATTAAACATAAAACAAAAATGGAATTAATGTCATAAATAGTTTAATTCAGTCTTCTGTGGCAATCTGTTATTCAAATTGATTAGGAACAATACGAAACAGGAGAACGTGAACTGTTATTAGCATCCAGTAGGCTGGATAATTGAAGATTCAAAGCGAAGTTGTGTATTGCAGCTTATGCTGCTGGAACCACCCCAGTGCCTGAGAGCCAGCAGCCTGAGGTGTGGGGTACTGACATGGTTCATCCTGGGCTGCCCAGTGTCACATCTGCAGAAATAGGCCTTTCAGTTGCTCTAGCACTGAGAAGTGAAGAGGGCAGGGAGGAATATCCCAGCACAAACCCACGGAGGCGTTTCCATCAGCCTGTCTGCTGTGTGTCTTGGGACTGCAGTGCTGCTGCCATACCTGCTCTAAGGGTTTACGCACACCAGGACAGTCATATTGCCAGGAAAAGAAACACCTGCATGTTTTAAGACCCCAGGTTTTATCCGCAACTGAATAAGGGGTTCCCAGACTTTGATTTTGGCTGGAGGAAGCATTGACTAAGTTTCACTCCTACTTCAGACTTCCCTATCACCCTTCTGCATCACCTCCTCAGCCCTTGCTGTGCTGAGTGGGGTTACAGCAACAGCCCCTTCAGCAGGCCCAGAGCTGTAGTCCTTCAGCTGCTGTCCCTCATCCCTGGGACACCGCACTGGGCCTGAGCTGCAGTCCTTCAGCTGCTGTCCCTTATCACTGGGACATCTCACTGGATACAGCTGACCAGCAGCCAAATGGAACAGCAGACAATGGAGTCTCTCGATGCCCAGGACACCAAGTGCACAAGAGGAGAGTGAATCTGGTTCTGGCAGCATCAGCCCTTAAACAAGGACCAGAGCTAGCCCAAATCCAAGAGGAAGCGTGCACCCTCCACACTGATGGCTCTCAGCTTCTCCCACACTGGTTTGTGACTTCTGCTGAGCTTCGCAGTGGAGGGAAGAACTGGATATCTGCTGTCTCTAACACCTGTATGGGCCAGACAGAGTCTGACCCAGCTGGTTCTTGCCAAAAGAGAAGCATGGCTGCTTGATGATTAATTCAGCTGGAAGCATTCTACTTATAAATAAGATTTGGGAGCAAGGGCAAAATGAAAAACTGTAGATACCAAACCAAAACAAATCCATGCGAAACCCTATCACAAAATAGCAATGAAAATTTATAAAGGTGGGTAGCCCTATCTGTGAAATGCAGGTCACTTCTTCAGTGGTCATACTGGCACAGCAAAGGTGCTGATAAATGCTCTGTATGAAGGTCATTCCTAATGGTAAAGGTAAAACTGCAAATTAAATTAATTCCTATGTCAAAAAACATTATAATAAAGAAATATATATTTTCTTTTTTGTCACTTGTGGCTGGAAAATGATATAGCACAATTAAAATCTTCACTTGTGACAGTGATTCAGTGAGAAGTTTAAGCTGCCAATACTGATGATCAGTGCTAAATTCTTACAGTCATTTTAATTTCTGTCACTTCAGTAGAAAAATCTCTATGCTCTTGCTTTACCCCAGTAACTACGTTATCCTACGACAGAGTTATAAGGTAAGTATTGCTGAATATGATGCAGATGGCAAAAGGTTTGTTCAAAGCACTTCCACAGTTATTCCCTGGACACCTCCAAGCTTCATAGATGCGTTTTCCCAGTGTCTGTTTCTTCCTTACTTGCACTCACACTTGTTTATATTGTTTTCCCTGATGTTTTCTTCAGTTGGGCTTTTGAACTGTGTAAGGCTCCTTGAAGTTGTAAAATAAATATCCATCAAATTCTTACTGTTGTAAGGTGAATACCACACAAAACAGCAAATAGATTTTGACAGGCTCCAAGCAGCATGTCTTTGCATTACTTGTCATTTCATTTTGGCAGCCTGAGTCTTATAGATAGTATCCACTTTTTTAGCCTATAGTAACGAATACACTTTGTAACTGCACTGGTGTCTGTAGAATCTCAAATTTACACTTGGAAACACTCGTGTGGAAAATGAATGTAGGCCCTTGAAAATTATGTAATGCCAGCAGTCTAGCAAGGAAAAGGTGCTTTTGTCAGAAAAACAATCCCATGTAGCAATCCGCTCTAACTGGTTATTTCCAAGGAGCAAGAACAAATCACTCCTGCAGGAGCTGACAGTGTTTGGGGCAGCAGGGCTGGGGCCCACCATCCATCACAGGCCACGGCTTCAGCAGCTACAGCCCACCCTGATGTGTTTGAAGGGGGTCATTATCTGGGGGCAGGTAGGTAGTATTTGCTTTTATCATTTTCCACTGTTATTTTGATGCAGTTATTCAGCGCTGCTGTAAACTTTCATTCCCCAAAGTTACTGGGGAACTCAATAAATAAATAAGTGGATTTGTTCAGTGGAAAGGTACTGGATAAAGAGATATGGAAAGACATTGCATTCAAATTTCGTGTCCTGTCAATCAAATGTTTCTAAAATACAATACTTTAAGATATAAGATATTGTGCATCTTTTATGTCTTAAAATATCTTATTCTTTTTTCCATTGGAAATCTGCAGTTTCACTGGACAGTACAATCTTCTGTGCAAAACAACACAAGCCCTGAAGTTTCCAAAGCTGAGGTAAGATTCCTCTTCAAGAAGTGATACAGCACAGTTAGTCCTGGAGTGAGAGCTCAGTACTGATCTGGTGCCCTTGGCCCAGTGACAAGGCCCTGCTGCAGGGAGAAGGTGTCCTGGGGCCGCCTGTGCTGGGTGGGTGCCCCTAGCTGGGTGTCACACCCCTTCTCTGGGCACCCACAGGGAAACAAACTCTGCTCTGCCTTCCCTGTTGGGCTGCATGATCCAAGAACGAAGTACCAGAGAGTACCAGAGACTGACAGCCTGCTTTGGGATGGTCAAAGAATAAGACCTACAGTAAAGATAAAACCAAACCAGAGATGGGTTGTAAATAGTTCAGACTGGATGTTTAAGAGTGTGCCCAAATTTAATACTTTGTGTCCTGCTACTTGTAGCTCCCGCCTTGTGCTCTGATCAGCAGCTGCTTTATGAGCCTTCAGAGTTTCCCACAAGGTTTCTGTGCACTTTAGTCAAGAGCAGCAAGGTAAGAATGAGGTTTTTTGTATCTATTTGATACTTCAAGTTTATTTACCAGCGTCTCTTTCTGTTTTTCAAATATCTGCTGAACACTTCTTTCATGGAGTTCTTTAGAGATCAGGCAGAGTGTACTTGCATGCAGTCAATAAAGCTGTGAAGATTTTTGAGCTAGCCAATCCTTTCTACAGATACAATTTTGTAAATTGCTCCTGATATAATTCCTTAGAGTCACTAAGGTTGACATACAAGTGGTTCTTCACATGGACAGTGTGAAGCCTTGAAGGTACATAAGAAACCCATAATGCCAGACTGTATCCCTTTTGACTTTCTAGTTTCATTATCATGTTTTCAATGCAAGAGGAAATAATTCAATTATTCAAAAATTTTATCATCTATTATAATTTTCCTAATTAATAAAACTGAAACAAATACATTTTTCTCTTCTTTGAGGAACCAACCAAATCATTTTAACTTGTTTAAAAATAAACTTTTAAAATGTGCAAATAGGCTGAGAAGCAGTCTGAATCAGGTAGTGTTATGAAATTTAGCAGGCCAAGTACTAGTCTCCGTATTTTCTGTCTACATGAAGTACTCAAGTTTGCACTGTTAACTTGTTTATGTAATGAGTTGTTCAAGAACAACTGATTACACCTCAAGAACACCCTGATTCCATATGGTTTTCCTGTGTGACCTCACTGGGCCTATTTGAATTAAATGAATTGTACTATCTTCATTCCAGTCTGATTAACAACAGCAACAATAATAACAACAATTACAACAATAACAGCTATTATTGTTAGTATTACTATTGTTATTACTGTCATGGAACATTCTGGGTTTTTTAAATGTGGGCATAAGTCAGACACTGCCAGAAGATCCCCACTTCAGTTGTCAAGAAGTTTATACATAATATTAACTCAAAGGTGAGAGTGTATTTCTAAAGCGGAAGACAAGACTGTATCTTCCGAACATTCTGCACAGAATAACATGGCAGAAAAGGCTTGGTTAAAGTATCAGATAGACAGGGTCTTTTGAAATCTCAATGCCAGATTTTTGCTGCTAGTCTTCAGCAGTAAGTAAGCAGTGATAAGCTGCTTCTGTATCTGGCTGAGTTCTGTGGGAACAGGAGATTCATGTGGAAAAGGGCCTGGACTCAGTAAAATAGCAATTCCTCTCCTGGGAATGGAGCAGGGGACTGTGACATACTGGAGCCTGGTTGCATTTGAAATTTTCCCAGCACTCCTATGCATGGGGGGCCCCCTGATTGTCACCAGGGCCACTTTCCAAAATCATACAAGTACATCTCAAAATACTTCTTGTGGTTTTGGAGACGCATAGGTGTGATGCAAACTCTGCAGGCCCTTGGGATGCTCTGGTAATTCCTGACACTATGAGCTAGTGTCTGGGAACTTGGGTTTTGGTAAGATCCCTGCTCTGATGGCTCCTAGACAGGCAGTGCTAAGGCAGGTTCCTGCAGAAACCTGTGTGATCTGTGTAATGTGATTGATGTGACGTGATGCGAAAGCCCAGATAGGTGTAGAGAGAGCACAACTCTTCAGAGTAGCTGCTCTGACTTGACATAGAGCTCTGCCCCATAGGAAACTTGGCTCCTCCACCAGAGTTTGAACTGTTATACTGGGTTGGTTTTTTTTTCCTTATCGCATGTGTTCTCTTTGCAACAAAAAACAAACAGGACTAGACAGCAGGATGATAAACTTCAACACCTCAAAATACTGACACTGAAATACTTGTTTCAAATCTGACCTATATTCTTACTAAAATTATATTATGAATTTTTTAAAGTCACAAATAAATACATAAAATCCACAGAAAATGCCTTAAACTAGCTGTCTTAATAAGTTCAGTTCTCTGAGTTTAGTTTAAAACAAACAAAAAACCCAAACCAAACCAAACAAACAAAACCCCAAACAAACAAATTACGAGTATGTAAGTCAGTTATTAAAAAGATCCTGCTTGGCAGACTACATTTGTCTCTAATCCAGTTCAGAAATTTAGGCAGGATTCTCCAGTTGTGGAAAAAAGCCAAATACATTTAAATGAGCAGCCAGACACAACATGAATTAATGTCCTGCAATCTAATCAGATAACTGCTCATCTAATTAGATGGTGGAGTCAAAAGCTAATTTCTAATTAAGAACACAGTATCTGTGAAAAATGCCCCCCGCCTTCTCTGGTGAGTGTCCCTCCCCTCGCACAGGGCTCACAATATCCGGGCTCCTGCTCTGCTGACCCACGAGGGATTTCACCTGGAACAGGGCAGCAGAGCCTCCATCCAAGAGCAGCTCCCTCACCCCTGGGCTGCCCAGGCAAGCTGGGCTGGGCTGGGCTAAGCCAGTCCTGAGGAGCATGGAGCATGTGTCCAACCCCACACCTCGAAACCCTTGGAGCTCCCTGCTTATTGTAGGCTTACCATCACAAACATTTGCAGACTTTTGGCCTCTAGTGTGTGTTCTTTCCTGCCAGTTTGCACAGAATACAAGAATTTATTTCCCAGTTTACTAAAAATTTGAACCAGAATAACAACAAAAACCCCCAAAGGACTCCAATTTGGGTTTAGAATTAGATAGTTTTCAGATGAATACAACATGTGTTGTATTCATGTTGTATTCAGATGAATACAACATGAATACAATACATTCCTGTCCTCTGGACAGGAACTTTAAGGTGGCAAATGGAGAATAAGCAGAGTCCTCAATTTCTTTTTGAGGGACCTCTGCTAGCTGTTATACTGAAAGCATAATACCCTACTTCTAAGTAAAAAACCGCACAAACAAACAAACAAACAAAACCAGCACACCAGAACCACATGTAGAACAGATTCTTTGCTTTGTTGAGCATCTCCTCATCCCCTCCCCTCAAGAACCAGCCTAGTAGTTTGGTTGTTTTTCTTCCTCAAGTGAAGTAATTTGTATATTTACCTTGAATGAAAGACATAATTCTACAGTTTTAATGCAAGTTCACAGGTTCTCCTTCTCTATGCAACTTTAGGTTGTTCATATGCTTATCTTAACAACTACTGCTAGATGTCAGTGGATATAACAGTCAAGCAGTAATGTTTAAATGAACACCAAGTAATCCACAGATCAGTGTTAGTGCTCAAACTGCTAATAAGAGGTCAACTATCCTGACCAGGCCTTTAGTAACTGAAAAAGAACAAGTGGACCTTAAAATGATATACCAGTAATGGATGTAAAAAGAATGAAAGTGACCCCTCAGGTGACTGTTGATTCACAACCAAATAGAGGCTGATACCACACAGAATGAGGCATCAAGGAGAACCCAAGCAGTGCAGAAATAAGCACAGCAAAAAGGAGAGGGATGGTATAATGGGGCAGCCCAGGAGAAGGTCAGCAGGCAATGGGAGAGGATTAAATGGTCCTCAGCTCCTGCAAGGAAGGAACCAGACAAGCAGCCTACTACAGCTTCTTCATGAAGGCTTGTTCTTTTTTACTTGCCTGTGATCAATGCCCTTCAGAAACAGAGTTTTATCCTATGTGTCACACATTATGTAGGGGTATGTGGCTACTCTTCTGGGATCCTTTTTATGCCTAATATGTGACCTATTTACCTTGAAGACACTATGTGTTCACTTCAAGAGGAATACAGTTTTACATTACTTTCCTAGTGTCCTGGTTTGGGGCAAATTTGTGGGAAGAACTCCAAAGGGGCCCCTCCAGAAAAACAAACCCACACGGCCCCTCCCCCCAACTGGTTCAGGAAAAAAATTTCCTCAGAGAGAGAGATGGAAAGAACCTGTTTATTATCAGGCCCGGAACTCCCCAGCACACAGAATGAACAATACCGGATGACAAAATTTGTTCACCGCTCTGAAAAGATCACACACTCCGAGAGTCTCTCCGGTGGGTAGTTGCTGTTTCATNATACTGCACTGTCTGTCCCGCCGACTGTGGGGGAGTGAGCAAGCTGATAACCAACCGAAAATTTTCACTGTTCAGGGCCAGTTTTGGAGGCACAGAGCACAATATCCAGAACACACAGAACAGACGACTGGGGATACAAGCATCATAATGTCACCCTACGACACCTAGGCAGAACTAGAGAAGACACAGTGAATTACAAACTACACTTGTGGTGCTGGGTTGGTCAGGTTTTTTTGTTAAGATTTCTCTGAACCTCAGAATTACAAGATATACAGTTGCTTTCTGAACTCAACAAAAGTCTTTCAAAATGAAGATTTTATCATCTGATGAAAAAGATAATTATGATATTAAAATGAGATTAATAGGAACAGTTGTACCCTAAAAAAAACTGGATTGTGAGACTGAAAACATGCTTTCTGTCTTCTGAGGAAAGTGAATAGTGAGAGAAAGAAGGGACTGAGATAATAAACCACCGGAGAGAGGAATATTACTGTAAGAAAGATGCCACAGCAGAAGACATACCCCAGCATGTTGTGTTAAACTTTGACCGATGAAAGCTGCAAGTTTAGAATATATTACAAAAACACTCTTGACATTGATACTTCGGGGATTATTTTTCATCATATGTCTGCTATTTGGCAATTAGTCAGCAAATGCACTGCGGCACATCTGGTTCCTCTCTCCACAACTGAAAGCTCAAAAGCTGAGCATTCATCAGTCCTGCTTTCAGTTGGGATAGAGTTAATTTTCAGGTCAGCAGCTCATATTTCAGGGCTGTGTTTTGGATTTAGGATGAAGATAATGTTGATAACATGCTGATGTTTTGGTTGTTGCTCAGTAGTGCTCACCTTCACCCTGTCAAGGACTTTGATCTGCTGCTAGAGAGAAGTGCAGCAAGAAGCCAGGAGGGAGCACAGCCAGTGCAGGTGACCCAGACTGTCCACAGGGATGCTCCACACCACACAACCCCCTGCCCAGTATATAAAGTGGGGGGAATTGGTGGGGACAGGACAATCACTGCTGGTGAGAGGCTGGGGATGGGTCAGTGAGTGGTGAGCGACTGTACTGGACATCACTTTAGTGTCTTGGGTTTTATTCCTCTCTCTTTCTCTCTCTCCTTTTCATAGTAATTATTATTTTTGTTTTTATTATTATCCTTAGTGCTATCACACAGTATTTTATTTCAATCATTAAACTGTTACTGTTTCAACTCACAAGATTTTCTTTTTCCTCTTTGATTCTCCTCCCCACTGGGGGTGAGGGGGGAACTCTGTGGTGCTTCACTACTGGCCAGAGCTAAGCCACAACAATCCAGCACAAGACTGCTGTTACCACACATAGCAGAGGCATTTGTTCACTGACAAGTACCAGAGTAACCCAAGGCTTACAGATGTCTAAGAGAGAGCAACAGCTATAGACTGTAGAGAGATAGACAGGTATTTTCCTGGTTTTGACATGGCAAACCATGTCAAAACATGGTTTTGTTTCAGGAAAACAAACATACTGAAGATTTTATACTTGAAATAGCAGAGATGACAGGAAGCTGGAATTTCCTATTTCTGAGCTTTAGGTTTAAATGTTCCATCTTTTTTGGTGTAAATAAACAGCAAAAATTGAAACCTGTCTTCACAAAATGCCTATGAACACTATGTGAGGAAATATGAAAGTGGCTTTCTTTGGCTGAGGTAGTTTAGAAGTACTCTGATAGCATACACTGCAACTGTTCTAGGGAACATTAAAAGACACAATAAAGCAGGGAAAAATGCTACGCAATTGTACAACAAATTTCAGGAAAAAGTCCCCATTAAATCTTTACTTATCTCAAGGTAACACTACTTTCAATAACAGTTTATGCTTTAAAAGTCGCTATGAAAATGAAAACTTTTCTCCTCTGCTTGTTGTATTGAAAAAGTAGTAACCAAAGAAAGGAAAATTCCCAATAGCAAACCTTCTGTGTAAAGGCAGAAATCTTAGTCCCTGCTTAAAAGGTGTGTCCTTCACTGAGCCATGACTAGCACAGGTAAGGGAGCTGTAGTTACCTGCTCTGGGCCCAGGTATCCCTAGAAATCCATCCAAAGCAGAAGGCACACGCTGAGGAAGAATTTCAACCAAGATTAAGGATGGATTAAGAGCTATGAAGTGTACCAGCAGGAACATCAGGGCCGTGTGTTGAACATGGGCCATCTGCTCAGGGGCAGCAAAGGATCATCACCTCACCAGTGCCAGCAGCTCAGTCCTTGTGCTCACTCCTTGTGCTCACTACTCCTTGTGCTCACTCTTTGTGCTCATTCTTTGTGCTCACTCCTTGCCTGGGCAGGTCCCCTCTGTGCCAGCACCTCAAAGCCATGGGCAGCTTCAGATGGCTCTGAAGAGCCCAGTTAAACATGACTGGCACTGTCCTCAGGTGCTGCAGCTGGAAACCACCCCTTCTGCAATGCTACATTTACCTCTTTCGAGGACAGCTGCTGCAGTTGGTGCCCCTGGTCCATCTAATCCCTGACCCATGCCCAGGAGTTATTTGGAACAATGCTGAATCTCACAGATGACACCTGTGCAAAAGGCCCATGGCATTATGGCAGTGTAGAGTATTGAGTTCCTGGGAATGTTCCCTGACACTTTTACAGTCTTCCCTGAGTGGTAGCCTGGCTACCTAGAGGGGCAGGACCTGAAAACTACACCCTCACATCAACAGTGTAACTTGCTAATACTGGAAAGGCAGAAAATACTAAAATTTCAGTTTACTACCGCTTTGTCCCTTATTCTAAGAATATACTTTTTGCACATATCTAGGAACAGCACTTGAAGATTTTTTTAAGCTCTTATGCCTGGACCTTTTTTGCTGAGAAATACTTTACAGAGAAGCACCACAACCTAATCCTACAATCTAGCTGCACATTATTCATACAAAGAATTGAATTACAAATGACAGAATGACTGTCATTTATGTTTCAGTTGAAAAGATTCCCTAATAGAACAACCTGCTCCTTTTTGAGAAATAAAATTTGCAGTATAGTTTTGCCTGTATGGGCACTTAAAATTTCCTGGAGTATAGTCCATGGCTTTACAGACAAGGGCTAATTGCTTTCATAATGAGTAATACAGTTTGCAAAATAATCATTATCAAACTTTCATGCAAGCTGATCTTGTTAGCTCTATTTAAAACAAGGGAGTTTTATAATAGCTTAAAAATGTAAAGGCCTGTTCTTAAAAAATAAAATAATCCCACTACTATTGCTGTGGAAATTTACTATTCATTTTGTGGTAATCAAAATCTTTCCGATTATTAAGTTCATAGCACCATTAAAGAAAATTCAAGCACATAAAGCAGGGATATTACAAGTTCTGGTGACAGCCATTTAGTCATAAAACTATTTTGGTGACAGCGTTTTAGTCATAAAACTATTCTGAATTTATTTTTAAATTAATTAGAAAATACAAGTTCTGGGTAACAACAAGAAGCTACAAAACAGAGCCTAGAAAATATGCATATAGAAAGATGAGCTTCTACTCTTTGTTTCATTGTTGCATTATGAGATCATTTGTAATTAAACACATGCTAGATTTAAGGACTGATTTTCTCAAACTTTGAGTCACTAAGAAGATGATTCATTTTGTTATGTGTTTTCCTTGGTGATCCTTCCAGTGCTAAAAATATTGTCATGCTACTGGTACACTGCCAGCATGTCAAACTCAAACCAGTGATATCAGCCCTATTTCCCTCACTGGAAAGTACTTCAGTCACGCTATATAATTTTCTAGAGCAGCAATTTTGACATGCTGCGTCACAGGCTACTTCAACATGTTCTTTGGAAGGTAGATAGATATGTTTGGAAAACGCTCTCAAACACACGGAGGAATTCTTGGGGTGTCCTGCATAGAGACAAGAGTTGGTCTTGATGCTCCTGATGGTCCCTTCCGACTCAGCATATTCTATGATTCTGTGATTCAACCCAGAAGCTCTGCCCTTCACTGGAAAGTGCATTGTATTAGTCCATAAATCTGAAGTGATGATGACGTATCCAAACAGGGCTCTTGCCCCTCCTTTTCCTCAGTCCCCTATGTGTCACCCATGCTTGCTTTTTCAGAGTTTGTCCAAAGTAGCTACAAAATGTACTCTGCTCTTTGCTGCCTTGACATTTCCAGTAAATGGTGTTTCTTTTCAGGGCTCTGCTAAGGACCCATGGAGTAGCACAAACAGCCCAGACCTCTCTCAAAACACCCTTATCTGAAGACTGAGAATTCACAGCTAAGCATGCTGGTTTAGGATTCAAAGGGACTTGTTTCAGTTGTGTGGAAAGGCTGAAGTTCAAAGCACACAAATGATGATGTTTAGCCATCAGCTCAACAACTCTAAAATTGCTTCAAATAACAGCAAAGAATTTGGGGTTCTGTGAGCAGAAAAAAATTCTTCTTCCGAACAGAAGGGCAACGTACATGCAGCTACCCATATGATATGTTCATACTGCATGTTTTTACTTGCAAATATATTTTAAAATTCTCTCAGGTCGTTGCACTACACATAAATTTTAGGAAGTCCTCTAGTCACCACTCAGTTCTGAACAGAAGAATAGAGGGGTTAGACTGGCCCCTTTGATTTAAAATTATCTAAAGATGTTAAACAAATGTGGCTGAGACAGTCTGTAAAAGTCAGGGAACTACTTTAAAATTTCTGATAGGTAGTAATTCATCATACCTAATATGGTCTGCTCTTCCAACACTTGCAAAATAATAGAGGGAGAGTTTAAAATATGTTTATTGACTATTCTTCTGGTCTGAAGAAGCAGGAAAATTTATAAACTTTCTCACATGAAAGCAGCTATTTCTAATGCTATGCAATACTTACAGTGCTTGGACTACGATAGTAATTAGATTTTCATGTCAGCCATGTGAGTAACTATTCTAATATGTTCATGGTGAGTGATTTGATTTCCAGGTGTTGAACGTGAGTGTTTAACTAGGGTTTTCACTGAATGGTTATACTCTCATCTCAGGTATGTTCCTTTTTTATGTTCAATGGGAATGTAGAGGCAAAAAAAGATGAAAGAATTTGAATTATACACTGTAGTTCCATAATTAATAATCATTTATTTACCATAATTTTTCTCAACATTTCTTAAAATAAAACAGTTACTAGCATAAACTTAGCCAGTGTAATAAGTCTTCATTATTTCTAAATCTCTTCAGTATTTTTGCTTCATCATGAATTTTTTGTTGGACTCAAACTGCTGGACCTAAGTCGTCTAGAACAGCACTATCAGAACAACACTGCTGGTTTCGTGACTTATCTGAAGGATATTCACAATACACAATGGTTCTGAATGTATATGAAAGCTAGTGATACAGGGCAAATATTCCACCGAAATATTCTGTAGATGACAAGTGACAATGGGTTTGTCTCCTCCCTCTGTAGCAGCTTGCTGGGACAAGCAACATTGGCAATGTGGACACTGTGAAAGTTGACAAGCTGAAAGGAGGTGGCCTAAAATTTGCTTAACCCATCTTCTCCAGGAATAAAACAGATAACTCAGAATCTGAGCAAAAAGCAGGTTGGATCTGAGGGCTGTAGTAAAGAGAAGGATCTGCTCTGTTTTTCAGGGATTGGGTGGTCCCTGCAGCCTGACCACCCCTTGCAGAACAAGTTATTACTGGAAACCACCAAGGGAAGGATCTGGACCTGGCAAAGAGTGACTGGGGAGAGGGGTCCTTCCTGGGCTTCTGTTAATTTTCTTCTCTTCTTCGGCTGTTGGTAAAGACAAAACCAAGACAATACACATGTGGTTTATTTGATTTTCAAGGCACAAAAATATTTTAAGAACCTGCTAAAATAAACAAACACACCAGCCTTCTCAGATTCAAAGACTGGAGGGAGCTCCCTCCCCATCTGGACTTTTAGACATCTCTAACTTGTAGGACTACAGGTAAGAGTCAACACCTGGGGATGTGGCAATATTTGTGATGCCTTGAAAGATTCTACACATGCACTTATGCAACCTATAAACTGCTTTAAGATTCAAATTCTTTTTAAAATGACTTCAGAAAGAAAAGATTTAGCAACCCTGCCTCTTTCCTGAGCTATGGGCAAAACTGACAGCAGAGATGACACTTTGGAAAGTGTCATGCCTTGGAAAGGCATCTCCAAGTGGTCTTTTCCTGAGCTCAAAAGAACATGTTGACAGACTCATATTTCTGTAATGAAAAATGTTATTACATTCCTTATGAAAATAAAAGTTTTTTAGCAAATAAAAATTCAGTAGACCTGCCAGAGGCAAAGGCAGTTTCAGGGAACTTCAAAAATTGAGATGGACTGAAGGCTCTGTGGAAGGAGCAATATAATTCTCAATCCTTGTAATGCCTGTCAGGCTCACCATCATTGCTAGATCCTTCCTACTTCCTGTAAATTTTTACATTGCCATGCACATACCAAAACTTGCATATGAATGCAAATATATGTTTTAACTATATCTGGAGTTTAACTTTCAACTACTGTTATGTTAAGACTGGTTTTTATTACACTTAAAAGATATTTGAAATCTCTAGTGTTTTTAAGACGTCTTTGATCAATGCTTTGGCATTCATGCCTTTATCAACAGTGAGCTGCACTATTCAGGATGAGTTTTGATGAGACAGAAGCACAATCTGGAGGAGCAGACTAGTTCTGAAGAGTCAGAAGAGTCTTGGCAAGAGAGGGTGCTGCACAGACACTCTGTCAAAGCCAGTACACGGGTCAGCGCTCTGGGTTTTTAACTACAAACAGGTTGCAAGGAACTAATGTGGTGGGGAAAGGCAGATGCTGAATGAGCAGTTACTCTTCAGTAAAAAAAAAAAAGGTGCAATAGTGACCCTGCAGCAGCACCAAGCCAGGGCACGTGCTGAGAAGAGCTATTTTTCATGGCACGGGCAGTAGGACAGTTGTAGGGCTGCATGACAATCAGTGGCCATCACAACTGAGTTATGAGCACTCCCCACAAACAATGACCTTGACTGGTGGACACATAAGAGTGCTGCTGTGTTTCATTCAGTTTTGGGGTACTTTTTGCAACCATTTTAGTACACATAGAAAAGTTGCAGTTTTAGAAAAGTTTGTGTCGTCTCTTCTAGAACTTGCACTCTTGTTTTGTGCAGATCTTTAGCCTGGGTTAACAGAGAAACACAACTGCTTGGCTTTGTCAGGTTATAAAAATCTACAAATGAATGCCTACTTTGGAGAAAGTTAGTTACTTAGCTCTTAGTTATGCTTAGTTCTCTAGCCAGCTATAAAAATCTTTTTTTTAGCCATCTTTAAGTATTGCTAAAATATGTTTTCAGAAAGAGATTAATGCTCTCAGGAATCATTGCTAGGGCTAGTATCAGGTCAAAATCACTATTCCATGATAGATGTAGTCCCCAGCAAGCTACAGGAGTGTTCAGAGCATGACACAGAGGCAGCATACAGACTCAGGAGGTTGCAGTTATATGTGCTTCCTCTGAGCCACACTGGCTGCTGCATGTTGTAGCTTTTACTCCTTCATGGGAACTTCCACCTCCACCAAAGTATTTCTAATGCAGTTATTTATCTGGATCCTTGTACTGCTGTTGTCTGGGACAGAGTTGGTTTTCTTCACAGTAGCTTGCATGGTGCTTTGGATCTGTGCTGGAAGCAGTGTGGATCCCATGGGAATGTGTCAGTCCCTGCTGAGCAGCCCTTGCACAGTGCCAGGGGCTGCTCTGCTCCTCACCCACCCCACAGCCAGGGGCACAGGGAGATGGGGGACACACCTGGGACAGCTGATCCCCACTGCCCCGAGGGATGTCCCAGCCCACGGGACACTGTGCTCAGCATGTGGAGAGCTGGGGGAAAGGGATGGGGGCACATTTGAAGTGGTGGGGTTTGTCTTCCCAAGTCACTGTCATGTGTGCTGGAGGCTGGCTGTCTTGGGGACAGCTGAGCACCCGCCTGGTATGGGAAGCAGGGAATGAATTCCTTGGTTTGCTCTGCTGGGAAGTGAAATTTTTGCTTGACATACTAAACTGTCTTTATCTCAACCCGTGAGTTTCCCTGCTTGTACCCTCCCAGTTCTCACACTGAAGGCTCACCTGCCATTTTGCTAAGCTCCCCTATTGGCTGAGGGAGTTTGCACAAGCAGAATGATAAAGCAAGTACCATGGCCTATATACCCATTCTGCAGTCACAAGATTCTTCTTTCTAACTTAATCAGAAGGGAAGAATTAGCAGCAAAAAGCTTCTTACTGGTTTGTTAAAATGTGATTTATTTTGAAACCAATTAATTTTTGAATTCTCTTTTACTTACATAATCTGTAGATGAATTATTATCTACTAACAATGAAATGGTACAAATATCTGAACGTCAGATTTAAGTGCAAGGCAGCTACCAGACTAGTGTGAAGCTGACTGACTTTATGCCTGTACACAAAAGACTTTCCAGCCAGTTTTTGGGAGCATAGAGCCTGGAGCTTATTTTTATGAGACACATTGCTTCTCTAGAGATATTAAACCACTGACTTCAGACAACATGTAATAGCACATTTCCTCTTTTCCAGAGGCTGATCATTGCTTTGAGAGAGCTAATGGCAAGGCAGTGAAGTTTTTTGTTTCTGTCTAGTCACTTAGGTGATGCCCTGTGTGCCTAAACATCCTCGGATAGTTGAACTCAGGGCCCAGTTTCAGGAGAAAACACGGAAAAGGAAAGGGCGCCCTATTCTGCTCTGGTAACAATAATGAAAATGAGTTTGTTTCTGGTCCCACCTAGTGAAGCCAGAGTGGTGTCTGCTTCTCCTGTGCCCCATGTCTCACCGTGGTTGCACCTGGGGACTTCCTCAGAGGAGGCGTCAGCCTTTATCTTGGCCCCTGTGCTGTGTCTGAGCCCCCTTTTTCACCAGCTCCTGGGTCATATGGAGCACAGAAGCACTTAATGGGCATGAGTATAACAGTTTCAGCTCTACATTGAGGCAATGGCTGCAGCCTCATATCAAATTTGTCACTTCAGCTGGACAACTGCAATGCTTAGGTGCCCATGTTCCTTTGAGGTACAATTAACCAAGCAATTAAGGTAGGAAGAGAGAAGAAAGGCCTAATTCCTTCTGCAGCACAGGCATTTTCAGTACTTGGCTGCAGTGGGTGATGAGGTGTTAATGACATGAGTATTTGTCCTGTGTCGTGTCAAGATCCCTCTTTCTCTCTGTGCTGTGCACTTGGAACTGTAAAGGAAGGGAGCTGTGGGAACTCAGTGCATCACCTCGGATGCTCTGAGTCCCAGGGAGAGCCCCTGGGGGGCTCAGAAGTCCTGGAATGTAGCCAAAAGTACCTGGTGGCTTGATTTTGACCCTTCGAGAGTCGTGCTATCTCAACATGAGGATTCACAGGTTTCTGAGGTGTAAATGGTGAAGGACAAATGCTTTTTTAGACTAGAACATAGGTTTTAGGATTCTGGTACAAGGGGGTACAATGGAGACAAGATGGAGGATTTAGGCCCGACCTCGTGGTTCTTCTTCTTCTTGTCATCCATCTTCTGTGTGATGTATGCACTTTGGATTGGCTTATGCTAAAGATGCACTGTTCAACAAAGGTGATGGGAATTGGTGAAAAATTGTAAATATCATATACGTAATTATCAGTATAAGAATGTTCTACCGCCCCAGGGGCGGGGAGTTTGCGTGTGGCTGCCTTGCTGGTCGGATCTCAGCTGGGCAGAAGAAAAACTTTTTAGATGAGATAAAATAAACAACCTGAGAAAAAGATCAAAAGAAGAGTCCAGACTCATCTGTTCGCTGCAGGCTGTCTGCGGACCACCTTACGCGTGTCCGACAGAGACAGGCAGCCGATCGGACAGGGAGCCCCTGCAAAACCCCATCCCTAACCCTAGACTGTTTGACAGGCATCTATGGGATTATCACTTGGTAATTTATACAGTTCAGCAACAAAGGATACTCAAGCCTTCAATTCATTTACTCCACAGCATTTTCAGAGGGTTCAGAATTGCTGGAATAGAAACCTTCCCTGATTTCAGTGGCTTTCCATCTAGTGTCTCAAAGTCTGAAATGCTATAGCCCAGTAAAGATTTCTGAGATATAAGACACTAACTTTAGGATTCCATGTGCAATGATTTATGATGACAAAATAATTCAATTTCATCATCTGCCCTTCATTTATGAACTCTGTTAACTGCTTTAACTCATCTTCATCTCCCATAAAGGTTATGGCCTGACATAAAAAAAGAGAATATACTTTCCAACATTTTTACAAATGTTTGATCATATTTTAAAATATTCTTTATAGTAGTCAATCACATTTTGAATGCTGTTAGTTGCTTGACCTCCAGAACTTCCTACAGCAGCAATTTTCTCAGTCTAATCGTATGTTGCATAATGAAGTCCCTTGTGTTCATTTCAAACTCTTGCCTTTGTTCAGCAAGTGTCCTTCATCTTCCTGATAGGAGATGCAGAGAATATATATTTCCTCATTATTGCCCCCAAGTGACCATTTTATGTATAACTGCCACTTCTTCCTATTTCTGTTCCTTGGTAGTGCCCATCCCATAATCAAAGTCAGCATAGGCCATGTGCCCCAACAGATTTATGGCAGAGACAGATAGCACCAGTGTGAGTTTGGGATCCAGCCCTACTTTTACCCTGTTTTCTTCCTGTATGCACAGATCATATGTTCTTCCTTTCTCCTGCAAGAGAGACAGGTCTGTAATCCAAGACAGCTGAAGAATCAAAGAATGCATTAAGGAATGCAAACCATCAGTTCTATCTGTGTACTAAAGTGGAAGGCACTGTTCCTAGGGTAGCAGTTTCAGTCTCCATGTTTTACTGAAGCCATAAAATGTTGCGACACAGTCTAACCCTAAATACCTCTGTACACCGTAGAGCCCTGAGGACCACCGTGCCAGGCAGCCACAGCGCAGGATTGCCATCTGCAGGGCAGCCTGGCATCGGGCTCCCTTGAGGCTGGCAGGGTCCTCCTGATCCCCATGGATCTCAGAAATATTTATCTTGCACTTGCAGTGTCTAGGTGTTCAGATGCCTGGAGGGATTCCCAGGTTTTGTGCCTGTACTATTCCTATAAACATACTTGTTGTCTTTTACTGCCCTGGAGCTGCAAGTGACATAAAATCAAAGAACTGTTTGTGTGGGAACACAAACCAGACCACATAGTTCCAACCCCTCTGCCATGGGCTGGGAGACCTCCTACTGTCCCAGGTTGCTCCAAGCCCCATCCAGCCTGGCCTTGGGCACTTCCAGGGATGGGACAGTCACAGCTTCTCTGGGCAACCTGTGCCAGGGCCTCCTGACCCTCACAGGGAAGAATTTCGCCCCAATATCTCATAGGCCACATGCAAAAACACACATACACTTTACAGCCATAGATGTACATGACACTATTAACATATCTAGCTTGGAAAACAGACTTCTTTTTTAAGGCTTCAGTGACTCTTATTTGAGTGCACAGCCTTGTTTCAGCTGAAAATGCATGCAAGGGAAGCATTAGAAGAAAACAGTAAATGCAAAGGAATCTTCAAAATCATTAATGATCTGAAGAGCAGAGGTTATCATTGTTGAAAAATAGATTGAGATAATGAGAAATTATTATGGGATTATTATAGGCCATTTTCCCCACTTGGTCTCTTCCATTAAATGCACTTAGATGAGCATACCCAGCATCACAGACCCACACCGGTGAGAGACCAGCTGTCAGGCAACACAAAACCTCACAGAGGAGTTCCAGTTCCTCTCTGAAGTCAATAAGAAAAAGACATCAGTGGGTTATGAAGTTTCTTTTACATTTATGTTTTATTAGCACCTGAAACATGAAACAAGATGAGAAAAATGGGGACAGAATTTTTCAACGTTGGAAGGAGAAGGTGGAAGTAAAAATCACTGCATGAAGAAATAAAGAGAAGAGCAGAAAGTGCTGGAATGGAGGACAAAAATTAAACAAGCAGTAGTTGTACTTGAGAGCTGGCAAAAATGACCACGCATATGGTGTGATGTCTTCACACGGAGGTCAGCATTCCACAAAAAAAAAAAAAAAGGTATATTAATGTAGAAACCAAATTCAGGAACATATTACTTAGGAGCAATTGCACATCCCTACAGAAAAACATACCCATGAAAACTGGTGAGTAACAGTAGCAGAGACTGGCAGTGATTTTACTTTGCACCTCTCAACCCATGAACTTCCCTGTTTTGTTCTAGATGTTTCAATATGAAGGTGCTGGTCATATGATTGCTCTGTACTGCACCTACATCCACCTCATGCAGAAAGCCCAGCTTCGCACAGCGTGATGGTCAAAAGCCACTATAGTTGTCCAGCACCAAACACCACAGGCTGCTCCTTTGCAATCATGAGCAAATTACTCCCCACTCAGGTGGACCTCACCCCCTGCTTCAGCCTCATCATTTTCACTTCATCTTGTTCCCCCATTTTTTCCCATGTGAAGAATCCAATTTTGACTAGTTCCCCGGGGCAGATCCCTGTGTGGTCACAGTCAGAGCTGGCAGACTGAAGTCTGAGCAATCTCCTGAGAGGGACAGTGGGAGCTGCCTCCTGTCAGCATGGGTGCCCAGCAGCCCTGCATCTTTTGCTCATGTACTGAGAACCCAAGGCATACCACAAAACAGGAGAGATTTCTCAAGAGACATTTCTCAAGAGACAAAAGAAGTAGGCTAGAAGCAGAGCAAGGAACCTGACTGCAGTTCTTCGAGTCAGTGACAGCCACACCAAAGATCAGGCGAACTTGACAGGCAGAATGCACAAACTGGAAAGCCCAAAGTGCTGTAGTGCACTGCGTGGCCAGACATTCCTTTGCTGTCAGATCATGTCAGAGCAGAGGCAAACTCCCCCTGATGACTATTAAAATGCTTCTCTTCTTTCCCCAGTCTATTTCTCGAAAGGAGGAGTATCAAATCTGCACAGTCTGAGCCTGTGTTGCATGGCTGAGGCACCTGTCTCAGCAAAACCCTGCCAGTGCTCTGCATCCTGGGGAAGCTGGACCGTGCTGAAGACAGGTTACAGGTGGCACCAGGTTGTGTTGTGTCACCTCACACTCTCTTCCCCACTTGGACTGCTTTCCTAATGTCTTGTGACTCAGAGTTGCTCAGCCTTATTAAATCACAGAGAACTGAAGATATTTATAAACTGACCTACCTCATTGCAAACCGAATACTGGCCATATATTATTCTGTACCCCCTCAGCTAAACTGCATGCAAAACCTCACAATGAATTTTACAAAGTTGCAAGTGCTGGAACATATCCACATCCTTCTTGTGCAGGGGTCCCAAAGCTGGATGCAGGACTCCAGCTGGGACCTCAGCTGAACAGAGGAGAGCAGCAGAATCCCCCCTCACCTGCCCACACTGTGGGAGTGTAGCCCAGGTGACGGTAGGTTTCTGGGCTGCCAACACATGCATCTGGGACCCATCCAGCCTCACACCCACCATCACCTTCAAGTCTTTCTCCTCCTCTGCAAACTTCTTTGACATCAATCTGCGTTACCCGGCTTCCTCCGGCACTACACAAGCTGGCTGAGCACCGAGCCACATCCTGGGAGCAAAGCAGCACATCCTACTGCAGCTGAGCCTCTGCTGCTCCCCGCAGCCTCCAGAGGCCTTCCCTGTACACTCGTGGGGTTTGGGTGGATCCGCAGGAAGGACAGTGGGGCTACACAATGCCTATGAGGCAGTGGGAAACCTGGCTCTGGCTCTGGTTATCTCCTGCTGACCATGTCAGTCCTTGACTCTGAGTTGCAAGGAGGGGTTGAAACATCAAGGGGATTCTGGTGAACTGCTCTGCATTATTTATTGCCTTCATCTTAATGAATACTGTTTCTCTTTTTTCTGTTTTGTACAGAGGGTAAAAAAAGTTAATACTAGTAATAGTATATACAGCATTATATGTATGAATATATGAATTATGAAAAATAATTCATTTTTTAGCCAATGTTAATTGAACAAGAATCATAAATATAGATAATACATGTAGCTGAATAATTTAGAAATGCTTGCCATTGTCACTGGTGGCAATCAAGGTGTGTGTCTATGAATATTCATACAGTATCAAGACAAAATGAAAAATAATGAAAATGTTACACTTTGAATGTTAATGACAGAGTCTAATTCTTAGTTTCTAAGGCCTTTATAACTATGTTGTTAGCCTGGAAATGTCATCATATCCATAGTGCTTAATCTGATAATGCATATTTTTATTTTTGCCATGTAATATTGGTCATAAGGTAGAACTTTCCAGTTATTTTTATTGTCTTTACTAAAGATTTAAAGTACAGAGATGATTGTTTAAATGCTGATTTTTGGAATGCATAAATTATTAACAATATTTCTGTAAGATAAAGTTACCATAACATGCTCAAAAATAAATATTTTGTATTTTATTTTCAATTCTATTCTAATTAGATAAATTTAATATGCCTTTTTTCTCATCTCTGTGTCACAAGGGATAATGAAGTATTAAATTTGTACATTTTTTGCTCCTTTTAATGAGCTAAAGTGTTTGTCTACTCCGGTAAAAAGGAGGCTGAGAGGCAACCTCATGGCTCCCTGCAGCTTCCTGAGAGGGACACATGGAGAGGGAGGGGCTGAGCTCTTCTCTCTGCAATCCAGAGACTGGATGCCTGGGAATGGCTCAAAGCTGCATGAAGGGAGGCTCAGACCAGACATTAGAAAGCATTTCTTTACTGGAAGGGTGGGTCAAACACTGGAACAGGCTTCCTAGAGAGGCAGTTGATGTTCCAAGCCTGCCCATGCTGAAGAAGCATGTGGACAATATCCTTAACAGCATGCTTAACTTTTGGTCAGCCCTAAAGTGATCAGGCAGTTGGGCCAGATGATCATGGTAGGTTCCTTTTAACTGTCCTATCCTATCCTATCCTATCCTATCCTATCCTATCCTATCCTATCCTATCCTATCCTATCCTATCCTATCCTATCCTATCCTAACAAGGTACCTCTTTCTGTCTACACAGGGGAATGGTGGTGGTTGTTTACCTGGACTTCAGCAAAACATTCAACACCATTTCCCACAGACACCTCCTGGACAAACAGACAAGACATAGGTTGCATGGTTGGTCTCTGAGATGGGTGAGAAATTGTCAAATAGTCTGCACCCAGAGCACTGACCAATGTGTTTTACTCAAGCTGGCAGCCTGTCAGTGGTGAGCTCCCCCAGGGACTGATACTGGGTCTCACATAGCTCAACATCTTCATAAATTATTTGGGATGGAAAACACTCTCACCAAGTGTGTTGACACTACACTCTTTGGTAAGGAACACACATGAGAAGGCAGAGCAGCTCACATAGAGACCTGGACAGGTTGGAACACTGGGCTAGCAAGAACTGTGTGAGATCTAGCAAAGTCAGGTGCAAAATTCTGCACCTGGGATGGAATAACACTACAGCCCAGTATAGATGAATGCCTGTGAGGAGTCTTGCTGAAAGGGATGGTGAGAACAATCATTCACTGGAACAACCTCCCCAGGGACAGGTTGAGTCCCCATTGTTGTAGGGTTCAGCATGCAACTGGACAGAGTATGGGAAAATGTTTCCAGGCTCCCTTTCCACAAAAGGCTGGAGCAGATTATCTTTCAACTCCTTTCCAACCCAAGCTGCTCTGTGATTCTACAGTGCTAAAGTCTTGAATCCCTTCCCTGTTTTTCCAGGAAAATGATGGTAAAGCTTAAAGAGCCCTAAAGCTGAAAGATGGGCACAGGAGCTACATGGCCATAGTTCTTTACATTGTGGTTCTTTTACATAATTCAGTATTAACCTTTTTAACAGCCCTTGCTAGTAGAAATTAAACCATTAAAGACATCTTGCTTTCTTGCATACTTTCTTTTATAAGTGCTAACTTGTAATTAATGTATTTTTACTAAAAGGTAATTTGGGGGTTAATTCTTCAATGTACTGAATGATGGTTTTCTATTTAAAGTGGACAGTGGCACCACTTCTTTTCTAGTAAGACTTTTAGACTATAACTTTTGGAATATCTAGTGTTCTTGAAGTTTGGCTTCCACTTAGGATAAATATATATATAAAAAACCACGAGTCACAGCAAATCTGCTCTTTGATTTTATGTATTTGAGAGCAGGAAAATGGATTTACACGAGGTTAAGCCAAAACACAAGTCAGGGCAACAAGACAGAAGTTGATTAATTTGTCATATGGTACAATAGTCCAAAACTTAAGCACTCCTTCATTTAGAGGGAAAAACCCATTTGTCTTCCTGAAGTTCAGTGATTTCAAACTGAGGATTGTCCCCTAAGTGAGGAGTGAGAATATCAAATTATTTGCTTCAGTGATGAAAGGTTGCTGAGGAATCCAATCGGAGATCTTTTCAGCAGAAGACCCTGAATTAATTAAAAAGAAAACATGCCAGCTTGTCCCCCACTGCATTTTTTAGCATCCCTATTCGAATTTGAAGGACATGTAGAAGTTATTCTCACTGCAGCTGTCCCTGAAACAATTAGAGTTCATTTTCAAACTCAAACACAGTTTTCACATGTCAGGAAGCAGTTTTTACACTTTTTGCAGGTTCATATTAATTTCACCCAAATGAAGCAAGATATAATCCAAAAATGCTCTGAAATTTGTGATGGTTTATTAGTTCAGAGTGTTCTCTGTTTGCCTTTAATAAATAATTGTATGCATTTAACAGTTTTTAAAATAAGCCAATTTTTAAATGATATAAGAGCTGTCATACAGTAAGTGCAGTGAAATACCACTTCACAGAAGCACTTTGATAAAGTTTTCAGGTGGTCTGTGAACGCATATGAACACACCTAACAATTTCCTGAACAATTTTTCTAATGCAGTCTGTACTCACCTGTTTCCATATTAGCAACACGCAATCTAATAGCGCAGTCAAGTATCCAAAATTCAAGAAAACAAGGGGCAGCTGTACAAAATTCCACATTTTCACAACCACTTGGATACAGTGCAGCCCCTGGTCCTGGGCAACCCTGAGACATGCTGTTGTTCCTGCTCAGGAGCAGGCTGCAAGTGTTTCTGTGGAAACCAAACACCCTTTGCCCTGCAGCAGTTAGTGGAGGTTTAGTCCTTCATTTTCTTTGTCAATCTCATGCAACTTTGCAAGAAAAGGAGGTTCTTTGTAAGCAGGTGTTTCTGTTTGCTACTTTCAAAACAAATAGTTATATCTAATTTATATATACTGTTGGAGGGAGAGAGTGTAGGCATGTTCTGGCCCTGAAGGATGCTCAAGAACACAAAGACATTAAGTATTTTCGGTGTGGTTACAAGAGTAATATTTTGTATCATCTTGAGCAATGTAATTTCCAAGTAAGATAGCATTTATGCCTTGGAATTTTTAAAATCCTGGGGCAACTGACCATAAAGAACAGGATAAAATGTCTGGTTTTTAAATGAAAACAGCAGTTGACTATGAAAGAGCCTGGTGGAAGAATGCCAACCGACCTTGACTGTAACTCGTGCCCTGGGGCCATTGGACAAAAGCACTTCTCACAAAACCAGGCATCACTGAGGAAGGCGAGGCTGCATTCTGCTGCTACTGGAGTCACAGTGGGAAGGAAAACTCACACGGAGGAAGGTCCCACATTTGGGAAATTCAAGAATATGCAGGAGTAAGAAGAAGATTCTTTGGGTCGTGCACGGTTAGGGTTAATGCAATGTTGGTAATCATGAAAATCTACAATCCTCCCCTGAGCAATGATTGACACTAGGTCAAGATCTTCATAAACTCAGATGTGATATGCCTTTAAGTGCTATTTATGTGAACAAAGTGCATAAAAAAGGAAACTATGTTGTTTAAATACTTTTACTGGTGTTTTATTCTATTACACAAAACCACATTTGTTAAAAGTGTGAAATACAAAGTTGTGTTTCGTGTCAGGTAAATAAAAATAACCTATGTAATTATAATTGTAAAATGTGTGGAACACAGGCATGGGACAGTTATAAAGATGAGTTCTAATAAACAACCAAGGAAAGTAAAACATGGAAGAAGACCCTTGAACCAATCTTTTGCTTACAATTAATTTTTATAACTCTTAAGCTGTTTTGTAATAAGAACCTTTGAATTATAGATTTAGAATGTTACTTTGTATTAAGGATTTTTAAACTGTGGCTTTAGAATGTATAGAGGATTTGAACAAAAGAGAGAAGTGAATCTATCCTAAGCTCCTAACGAAACAGGGAAAGCATTCTGAGAAAGGAAGATGGTTGTCAATGTCACTGAATGATGACTTTGAGAAGGGAAGCTGGACATCAATATCATAGATTAATGGTCCTAAAGCTGGACCCCATATCTGGAAGCTAGACCTCACCATCTGGGGTACACATCCTGGGATATTGAAGACTGGAATAGATCATAACAGACTATAGAAATTGGAAAGGAAGCAAGCAATCATCATCATAGATTTATGATCCTGAAGTATAGAATTGTGACATAAAGATTGGGAATAGAAACTGATGAGAAAGCTTATGAATATGCATGAATATGATCAATAAATACCAGCAAGCCCAACAATCAGTGTGCAGTTGGAGGGGAAACCCCCACCACTGTACCCAGCGCTGGTTTTGCTCATATTTTACCATATTAATAAATAAATTGAATTACTGCTTGATATATTGGCTGAGTCAAGCTTCTCATTTCTAACAAAAGGGTTGTTTTTTTTTTTTAAAGAGATGTGTGTACTTCTAAGTATAATATTTTGAGTTCTTCATCAGTTTTCATATGCATGCATAGTGTCATCCTGGAAAATGTTATAGCATTGAACACATATGCAGGGTTTCACTGTGTGGAAAGACAAACTAAGTAGCCCTTGTTCAAAGGGAAGAGTCCCCTTACCCTGTAGGGATTCAGTCCCTAGTAGGATTCAGTCCTGGTGTCTGTTTGCTCCCTAAAACCTGCAAAACTCATTCTGAGAATGGTGCAAAGGAATAGCAGAAGTCTGAGTTCTTGTGGCTTTGCTTCAGAAGGATTTTCCAAACCACACTATGATTCTGTGATTACATGATACTTTTCAGAATAGGAATGACTGCTCTTTAGAGATTTTTTCCTGACATATACAGAAACATTTTAAGGAAGGGTAAGAGGAATAAGAGCCATTAGTCATAGTTTTCTACAGGCCTGGATAATGAAAAGACTGTCAAGACACTATTATAAAATGATTATTCCATATATGCAAATACAAGAAGGACTGAGGGATTTTGAGATGGTTATAAGAAAATACATGCTTAAAATACACCCAAACATGTCCTTGATTTCCTATTCTGTGTACCCATGCCTCAAACACTAATTAAATGCTTTAAAACTTGGCATTGTTGGTCTGCTGAGCATTTGTAAAGAATCAACAACAGCAAGGAAAATAAAAAAAATAATGAAAGTATTGTAAAAGGGCAAACCTCCATTCATCGCACATTCCCATAAGGGTGTAACACACAAGACAGTCTTCAGGAGCTCCCATCACAATTACTGTGTTCAGCAATTAGGACAAATGAGAACTAGAATCATTTCCAGCAGCCTTGCAGATTGTTAAAATTGAATAAAGGATGATGAACATGTATATACACAAGATACAATTTAAACAGTCACATTCAATCTGTTAAGGACATAGTGAAAAACAGTTGCATAACAGTATAGAAAAATCAAAATATGTATGGCAAATCAAAATATTCAGAACTCATATGGCAAAAGAAAACAGGTGTTTCTTTACTAAAGAGAATTAGAATATTAAGGCTTGAGTTTATTTTAATGAAAAGTTATTTGATTGAAACAGATTCTCTGCAACATAAAGAGTGGGAATGTATGTATCACCGGGGAAGCAGGCAGTGATCTTCACTTAGGAAGACCACAAAAGCCACCACTAAGAGCCCAAAATCAGATCTGCAGCTGTCTATCTCCAGTGAAACTTCAAAATTAAAGGGGCTGGATGGAGATAAACTGTCCTCGAGTCCAGTTCTGGCCTGCTGCAGCTCGGATGGGATTTCCAATTAGAGATCTTGCAACTCCTAGAGTGGGTATGACACAAAACATTGTTTTCCACACAGCAGATGTGTGGAGCTGAGTTCTGCACAAATCACACAGCAAGGACCTGGCTGCCAACCCAAACATTTCTCCCAAAGGCTTCCTGACCAAGAAGACAGGAATTTCAAGGAGGCATCGGCACTGGGCGTGACAGTCTTATACAGGCATGGCAGCAGACCTCTTGCAGAGACTGCATGGCTTGTGACATGGCCATGGGCCGTCCCTGCTTCAGGAGAGCAGCAGAACCCGGCCAGGTGGCTGCAAGGGTCTGCAGCTTCCTCACCACACTGACAAAATCTACCTGGATGACTAAGATTAAAGGCCACAATACAGAATATCCTGCCATGTGTTTTCATATAAAAGACATTCCTGCATGGTTATTTTAAGTGAAAGACCCATGCAGATATGAACAACACCACAGCACTTGAGAAAACAACTAAGTACAAATTCTAAAGCAGCCACTACAGTATATCTTGCTTAGACTTCAGCATTATTTGGGTCTTTAAATCTAACTTTGTTGCTCCTGCATTTGTATTTCTGGAGATATCCCTAGTTAAATATAATTATTTATATTTATATAAATAAATCCAGAAATGAAGAATCAAGCAGTTCTCTCCAAAGTTGGTTCTGGTGCTTAGTTTTGGTCGGGATTAAATGCACAAATAAGGTACACAAATTTCTGTGAGATAAACTGACCATCTCTGAGCATTTTGAGATGCTTTCCTTCCCTGAGTTATTGATGCAGACACAGGTGGCTGTGTGTCACCCCTTTTAGGAGTACAGAACTTGGCACCTATATTTATCATTCCACTGGAAGTAATACAAACCTACTTGGACTGGCTTGCAGGTAAACACAGGAAGCTATTGCACTCTAGCAGGGCATCTTACCCCCCATGAAAACTTACCTATGTTTGTTAACAAGTCAGATAACTCAAGCAGGACAAGTTGTCTTGTAGTGAGTCACTTTGGCACCATTTTGGCAACAGGGTTGACACTGGTCTGGTATCTCTCAACTACCAATAAACATCTTACTTTGAAGTGAGATCTGAAAGATAAGCTCAATTTCTGAGTGACAGCCATTTACTTCACAGCTATAAAAGCTACAGCACACTTCCACAAAGCAGAAATCTTCCATACATTTTCCTGGAAACCTGTGGAGTTTCTCCTGTGAGTAGGGACAATTGATTCACAGTTACTCGCCAGGGGCTGAGTGAAGCAATCAGTGCACATCATCACCATTTTGGCAGGAAGTTACATTCAACTCCTAATCAGTATTATTTCTTTTCCTACCTTTAATATGGGTACCTTGATACAGTGCACTGTTCTAAGTGATGCTATGATCTACTAGTAGTTATTTTAGTTTTATACTGTAATATACATAGAAATTTTGATTAAGATCTTTTGCCTATTATGTCTGTTCATTTGTCTAAATAAATAATTCATTTTTATATCAATGTATCTGATTTGGCATCATTAAAACTTGCGGGACAAAGTGCTTCCTTAAATTTAAACTGTAGCCAAAATCTGAGGCTAAGGAAGGATTTACCTTCATTTAAATGCTTTTCTGTGAAGGAAGTTAAATAGACAAAGGAGTTCTTTCTGCCCCTCAGACAAACTCTTCAGACAGCAAAGCTTCTTTCGTAAACTTCGTCTGCAGCTCCCACTTTCCCTGTGGCATGCACTATTTCAAGTTTTCACATTTGCAGTATTCATTGAGACACAGTGTGGAAATAAGTCATATATTCTCTCCACCCCATCAGTAAACTGTTCTGCATTGAATTTCTGAAGAGCTCCATAATTGCAATTAATCTGACACAAAATATTCTAGCATGAACAATGCACCTCTGAGACAGTCACAACTTGTTCTCACAGCACCAGTCAGAGAAAAAAACAAAAGCTCATGCAAAACGAATTCTTTGACAGAAATGTTTGGAGTTTGGTCAGGATAAATCAAGGAATCTTAGGGGTTTTTTTTAATTGCATTTTGTTAAATGGGGATATATAATGAAAATCAGTGTTTGTGTGTGCTATGTAAATAAAGCCAATAAGGTAGTCTCAGTACACTCCATAATCCTGTTTAAACTACCTAATTTTCTGTTACTTTAAATTCTATTACTTTTCAAAGGAATACAGGAGAAATAGCTCTAATATTTAATAATTGCACTAATATTTGAAGCTAGCACTAATATTTAATGACACTCTGAGTATAACATTACGCAGTGGGAAGCATTTTTGTCACCCTAGATTACTCAACATAACAAGTAACACAGGTCTTCAATTAATCACTGCTGAGTTGTTTCCTAACAGTTTCTCAGTGAGATATTTATACTCCGCTTGTTACACTGAAATTGTTATGCAAATTTCTCCATTTGTAAGAGTAACATGAACACTAGCAGCACTATCTGCTGCCAGCAGAAGCTTTAAACAGAATTTAGCAAGGCCACTCATGTTATATGTTATTCAGACTGACTTCTGTACCAACAGTCACAGTATAAGCATTTCACACTACCAGGAATTGATTATACAGATTGTTATTACCCATAATACATACAGATTATACATAATGCACATATAAATAATGTCTGTAATATGTGATAAAATATAATTAATCTTATAGTAATGCAATGATACTTTTAATGGATTAAATACATGATAGATACTAATTCTCATTATTTATGATACAAATACAGTTAAACCATATGCTTTCTGGATCTTTGCTGGATAAGAGTTTATACTCAGCAGACCAAGACCACAGTGAGCTCTTTGATTTCCGGGGATCTCTTCAACCCTTTTTTGGTTTTTTCCTCCTTAGAATTCTCTAATCCCTTCCTTTCACATGGTCCTGTGAAGCTTATGGTGTTTCTCTTTTGGCTACAACCATATTATTCATTTCTAAATGAACAAAGGACAGGAGTTATCACTGTATATTAAATTAAGATACAAGAAAACTAATTACATAATATTTTACTTCCTTGGTTGTTCCACTATGGTTTGGTTTGGTTTGGTTTGGTTTTTTTGGGGTTTTTGGTTTTTTTGTTTTTGTTCTTGGTTTTATTTTTTTTTCCTTCGTAAGCTATGTCCTACTTATTTCCAATTTCTGGTCTTCTCTTTTTGATGTTATGTATCTGGTTTTAATTCTAGCAAGGTCTGTAGGATGAAAACCACTCCGAAACAGAGGCACTTACATTGCAAATGACCAGGATCTGTGAGTTATCCAAGGCGAGTCATGCCTGAGCAGTCTGATTGCTCTCTGTGCTGAGGTCACTGGCTCTGAGCGGAGCAGTGGACTTAGATAGTTTTGATCTTAGCAAGTCATCTGACATAGCCTCCCACGAAATCCAAATGGTCAAACTGGCAAGAAATGGAAACATTCTGGTATCAGAAACTAGGGAAACACAAATTTAGAGCCAGAAAGATGAGAATAAAGAACATTTCAGATTCATCAACTGTACTAATCTAGGAAGGATGGCTCTATGTCAAAGTTTGCAGAGCTGCCATATGACTCGTTATAATTCTGACCTCTTTTGGTAAGAAGCAGGTACTACATAGTACCTGCTTAATGAAGCAGAGGCAGAAAGAGGAATTAAGGTCCAGAATGTCTGTTTTAAAATGTTGGGATTCAATTTCCCAGAAAAATTGAAGAGGGCAGGGTCCTGATAAAATATGGAACTGAAAGACCTTTGCATTTCACCTCCCTGCTTTGCCTCATATTCCTGACTGCTGATAGGGTGTGCTGGCATTAGTGCATGCAGCATTCATGTCTTTTACATTAAATATGATAAAGGAAAAAAATTATAGAATGCTTTATTAAGACTGAAAAGGCTGTCTAAGATTATGTGCAGACTAACAGAAAGCAACCTAATAAAATGTAGTTTGGCTTTGAAGCAACGTCTGTAGATCAGCCTGCACATTTCTGTGCCAGAGTTTCATTATTTATTACTGCTGACTGTTACAAAATCTTGAGAGAAATACAGAATTACATGAATGGAGATTTTTTTCTTCAGGTCTCCATTGAAATAAATTGAGTTGAACATAGACTTTGAAAGAAGCACTCAAAAGCAAATTATGTATTTAGGGATTGAGATATTCTAAGAAGATGGCAAGTCAACAGCAAGCCACCAAAGCAAAATGTAGGACATCTGGCAAGACAGCACTAGCCCCAAATTCCAGGTTTGCTGCAAGGCTGTTGTCACCACAAGCAGCAGAAATATCTGTAAATGGCTGGTAGTCTTTGACTAAATCTGCTTTATGATTGATAGGAATCAGACACAGAAGGCAATCAAACATTAGGATTTTTTCTGTGAGTTACCTGGGTTTTAAAAAGGATTGACTTTGTGAGAATTTACATTTTCTGTAAACTGTTTTTTAACAGACATGGATTAATGTTCCAGCACTGACTTCATTTCATGTGGATTTTTGAAGTACTTTCATATAAATACCGGAGTTCCCACAAGGATCCAAATGCAAGTTACAGACTTCAAAGTAAGTAAAGTTACACATTTATCAATGACAGTTCAGGTTTTTTCCCCTTCTTGGGTTTTGTTTTCCACCAGTCTCCCAAGGTCCTTTTGTTTCTTATGAAGTTCCTCCTGATTGGACTTTCAGGATTTTGAAGTGCAACATCAAATGAAGCTGCTTCCTTCCTAGGTGTCAGCTCTTTCCCCAGACTGTAACAGAATTGTGAGACATAGTTTCTCTCTAAAGGAAGCTTTGCTGTCTCCACTGCTTTATATTCTGTTCATCCTTGGCTGGTTCCATTATTTATTATAAACCCTCTTTACATGGAAGTTAGACTGTCAGGCTTTGACCCTCCTCCTTCAAAAATCTGAAACATGGCAAAATATCTGGACCCCTGTTATCTTTTGGTACAAGGAGAAATCACTGCACTGTCATTTCCAATAAAGCTGAAGCTGCTCTGTTAGGGGTCAACAAAGCCCGAGGAGAAAGGAGACTTTTCCCTGTCCTAAACCTGCAGCACCATAGCTCATTGCGTTTTCTCTTTAAAATGCTCTCTTGCAAGAACCTCATCTCTTCCCCAAAATACCTCTACTGCCTTTAATCCATGATCATAGTCAGCGTAGCTAAAATCCCAGAATTTCTGAAACCACTGGTGTACTGGTGACATTATTGTGGAGCCCAGACTGCTGCAAAGCCTCCGTGGCAGGACAGCAGGAGAGCCAGGGTTACTGGGGTTACAGGGTACAGGGTTACTGTCTGGGACCAGCTGCTCTCCCTTGCAGGCCCTCACTCCTGTCTGGCCCATCGGCGCCTGCTTCTTGCTGGCTCTTTGGAGCAGAGACAGCCGTGCTCATTTTTCCTTCCTCTCTCCTTTCACAATGTGACTAGGCTGCATTTTAGGAATTAGAGGCAATTAATGTTGAAGTGAATAGTACAAAACAGTGCATCTAGAGAAAGGCAAGACAAATTTCAATTCCTCCAATGCTTTGCAATCAAGCTACCATCCTGTAGCCTAGCTAGGAGATACTAAATGTTCTAACACAAACCATAAAGTCTGAGGCATTTTGCTACAAGTTTCCCTACAAACTGCACCAAGTTCATGCAAAATATACCAAGTTCTTCTACTTCTTTTCTGTGGTAAGGACAGGTTATCATTTTACAGTTGGTTTTTCTGTCATACTTGTTGCTAAAAGCATCTGTTCATGAAGAAAAAAAATCGGCTCGAAAGAACTAGATTTTTATATTGTACTGCCAAGTATTTGTAATGAGTTTTAAAAGTATTCTGATGAGTTTAAAGTAATTAGAACAAATCTTTAAAATTGTCAAAAGGAAGAGCTGGAAGAAGGTAAGAGAGAAGGAGAAGGCTGAGGATGGACAATGCTTTTAGATACAGGGTTTTGCTTCTGCATTGCCCTCTACGGAGTCAGGAGCAGGACCCCACAAACCTCATGAGTCCTTCCCAACTCGGGATATTCTATGATGTAAAATAGCAGCTCACCTGGTAGTTCCCAGGACTGCATCCTCCAACAAGGACAGTGGGGAAAAGGGCCCAGGGAAAGCCAAAGGGCACTTAAGCCAGAACAGGAGTTGAGCACACATCTTGACCCGACATTTCGTTGGATTTTGCATCAGCTGAGACACTACTGGCACCCAGGAGTGGCAGCTATATTTGTCCCTTTCTGAATCTTTTCTTTCTCTCTCTTCTAATTACCTCTTCTCAGAGTTATGAGTAACTTAAAATAGGATAGGCTTGGAGTTTGCTAAGTTGAATGGACTAAATTAATGCTCCATTAAGTGTTTCATGTTAATTAAATGCTACTCTAAACCTTTTGCCAAGGTTGTCTGGTTTTCTGAAGGTGCCAGTAAAGTTTCTTGTATTTGACTTCTTGAGAATACCTTGTCAGTATTTTTCCTGTGTGTCTAACACAGAGTATATTAAAAAAAAAAAAAAAAAAAAAAAAAAAAAAAAAAAAAAAAAAAACAAAACACCCTTAACAAGAAAAAGAGAACTCCCCCCCAACAGAGCTATTCCATCCTTCATTTGTNAAAAAAAAAAAAAAAAAAAAAAAAAAGCCATAAGCCCTATTAAGAGGCTCTTCGAGCCATGTTTTGGTTTTGGGGCCTTATACACTCCAGGTCCCTTTGTTGGACATCTTTGAGGCATATGTCATAGCATCAGTGGAGGCTGAAGTGGACAGGGCTTGGACACAAGAAAAAGCTGTGAAAGAGGTGATGAATGAAAGTAAAAAGTGATCTCCCTTGTCTGAAAACAGTTCTTTGGACAGAGATTGCTCTTTGGAAGGGGTTGCATAGGTTATTAGGGTCACACTCCATGTTTGTCTGCTCTAGGATGACCAGGAGAAGGATCAGGTACCAGACCAAGCAGGACACACCTGGCCTTCCCAAAGCACCAGTGGTGCTCTCTGCTCCTGCAAGCACAAAGCCATCAAGAGATCAGGCTGTTGCATTCAGAACCATCCTGCACAACAATGCATGCAAAGCTGCAGGAGAGCATAAGGTGCACGACAGCAGCAGCTGCACTGTTCACAGCAGGATGCTGAGCAGCCACCCTGGGATGTCAAGGGTGAATTTAGGCAGTGTTTGAGATGTGTGTTTGGGGCAGTTTGAATAAATGGAATCTATTTTCCAGGAAAAACAAGGCAACCATCATATCTCTTAATAGAATGATACTCTCAAAAGCAGCAGAAAGAAACACTCCACAAAGCTTCAAGAGCCTTATCAAAATGTGAGTGCTGGCATGTTGAAGCATCACAAAACTCAATATGAAAACCCTTTTCATTCTTCTCCCTGTTTCCATGGACAGAAGAAACACTGTTTGTCTAATAGTTTCTAAGCTTATACACTTATGGTCTCACCTGCACTAGAGAAAAATGTTTTTAAAAATAGCATCTCCTTTTGTGAAATGCATCAAAATTGATCAAGGAAATTGGTACGTTCTCAGCCATTGTTTTGTATTCATTATGTGCATAAAACATTGTAAGCCTAATTTTATACAAGAAGACGTTCTCTGCTTTCTCTCAAAGAAATACCCTGATCACAAAAATAAAATGGTTTTGAAAAACGTTAGTTATTTGAAATAATTGTTTTTAAAGGGCAACAACATAATTGCCATTCACTCTTTAATGTATTTAGAAATTCTCATGTTCTGATGGTAGATAAGAAGCTACACAAGCTCTCTAAAATGCATTTCCATATTAATTTGAAACAGCAGTTTACACAACTGAAGTGTACAGTTTAGATTTATCTATCACTGAAAGATAAAAATCAATCCCTTTTATCTCACCCAATACAACAAAATAATGTGTAAACTCTGCTTTCCCCTATTTTTTAAAACCAAAAGTGACCTCTTTAGTGACTTCTTTTGGGGGTACAAAATAAGAGAGGAAGACAAATCAGTTTAAAACAATGCAGTAAATGCTGGCAAATCAACTGCAAAAAAAGCAAGCAAATGATCCAGATATGTAAATGAAAAATACAAAATGAAGGTAGGTTACTTAAGAAAAATTGTTTGGTCTTGTAATATGATAGTAATTCAATGCAGTTTGCACTATTTAGAGTTTGACACATGCTTTTGCAATTATGTACTTTGAGCCACAATGTTGGTATTCATTTTACTCAAGGTAGTCTCATTTAAACTGTAAAATCCCTCTCTGCCTTTACAATAATGTTAGAACAGGATGCCCCAAGTTGAGTTTGCTGCCATACAGAACCTGGTAGGTTACTGCACACCTTGGAAAGCTGGTGTCTGCACCTTACTCAGCAGGATCCTGGATCAGCACGCATCTCATCTGCAGAAGGCTCTTATACATTTGCTGCAATACTTTCTGTCAGGCTGCTTGGACAAAGTGGGATGTGTTGAGGAAGAGATGGGAGAAGGTGCCATTTCAACTCACAACCCACAGGGATAGAGTTGGATGCTAAAGCCTCTGTGATGACCGGTTCACAGTTATTTCTGGGCACTCAGAGGGAGCTCTGCTGTGTCAGACACCTGCAGGTACTGGGACCCCTTTGTAGTGTACAGAGGGAATCAGGCATCACATCAAAGGGCCCCTGAGCAAAAGTGTTGAACCAGGTAGCAGGAATTTGCACAGTGAGTTGGAGAGGATTCACTAAGCTGGACAGAATGTGTAAGAGGAAAGCCAACTGAGAGCTCTAGTGGATATTGCCTTAAATAGTGCCAAGATAGTTTAGGAATTTATCAAACAACCCAGAAGAGGGTTTTGCAGTATGGAATTGCAGTATGGAATTGCAGGCTGGCAATCCTTACAAGGCTGAGACAGACAGACGAATACAGCATGGGTCAAGGAGGGATGGAGTTGCAAAGAACATCCTTCCCTTTCCAGAACTACTAAAATGCAAGCACTTGGTATCTAGCCCAGATTTTGTTCAGGGAGGTTATAGATTCTTCACAATGCATCGTAATACTGCTTTTGAAATGCTGTGGATTTTCACAGAGTAAATAGGACTTAGGACTCAAAAGCCTTGACTGTGTTTCATCAGCTGGATATGCATTGAAAGATCTGTAGATCAGTCCCTAGAAAATTCATGAAAACTGCATGAAAGTTTCATGAAGCAAAATCCAATTTCCACAGTTTAACAGTAAGTAGCTGATACAAAGGTTGTTATAGAAATAACCCAATGCTTAAAAAATACACTTTTACTTTTGATCTATACTGAATCCCTGACAGCATTTAAAAATAAGCAGAAAGTCTAAATTAATGCTGCTTATATTGGCTTAGAATGCACTGTGTAAAAATCACAATAGAATTTCAAAATCACAGGGGGAAACTTACTCTTGCTAATCTCCCATTTAATTAAACTGATCCTTTAGGTTGCAATTGGATCTAGCAGTCAGAAGCTGATTAGCCATGGTTTAGGCTGCACAGGGTGCTCAGGAGGACATGATGTAGCCCTGTAGCTCTCTCAGCCCTCTTTTATAGTTAGATTTGTGAAAAAAGTGAAGCTGACAACAGCACCCAGAATAGCCTTCTGTTTCTCTTCTCCAGAGAACAAGCATGCACCATGAGGATAAGCAGATTTGGTGGGAGCTATGCCATGTGGGAAAGACATCAAGGTGCTCAAGGTGCTCAAACTATGGATCTCTCCTTTGATTCCTTGCTGGAGTTAAATAACTCTCACTAGAAATTTACAAACCCTGTCAGGAAAAGTCTAGATACATTTGATTCTCAGCTAATAAAGGCTGCTGCAGATGGTGTCTCACCATCTTTTTAAGTGAAAACTAGGCCTACTATAAAGGTAAAAGGACTATATACTTTTTTAGAAACAAGCTAAATTGTTTTTAAATCTTTCCTTCAAACTATCAGCTATTAGAAAACTTAACCACAGAACACAAAATCAGCTATTAGAAAACTTATCCACAGAACACAAAATCTCAGATGCAAAACAGAATTATGCAGTGCTGAAGCATGAGTCCTTTAATTTAATTTCTTTTATTTAATTTAATTTAATTTAATAATAGTCCTCTAGGGAATGAGAATCTGGACATTTTCTTGATGGTTAAGTAATTCTATCAGGAAGCTGAGGTTGTCAAAAACTATTTTTGTTTGGCCAGTTGGTCCCAGTGGGACCACACTTGCTCTCCCTAAGACCTTGCCTTATCTTCAGCTTGCATTTCCAGTACAAAGGTACTTCTTTCTCTTCATACTATGGGAATGAAAGGTTTTGATAGTTGTGCATGATGATCCTAGATTTAGGGTCTTCTTTTATTAGTTGATTAATTAATAGCTTCAAATCTATTTTACTACTATAAAGAAACCCATCCCTATCACCACCAACATAAAAGAATCTGTAACATTTTGTCTCAAAGCTTCATCCCATGTATCTCTGGCAGGGACTTAAGTTCTGTCATATCAGGAATTTAGAAAGAATGGGAATATATGCCTTTCCTAAGTACTTTCACAACTTTCAGCAATTTGTAGCACAGGGACTTCCTGAGACAGGTTTGGTTAAATATATTACTCAGGGTAAAATTAAATCACTCAGACTGACAAAGTTGGTTGCTGTTATAACAGCCCTTATTTGTAACATCTCCATCTAAAGACATCTCACAGGGCATCCTGTTACCACTCAGATATGAATATGTTGGTGGATTTACTACATATTGGGAAAAGCTTGACTGTGTCTCCTCCAGAAGCCATCATGCTCCTCTGCCACATCCTGTCCCACCTCAATCACAGCAATGGTGGAAGCAGACTCCGTCCCCTTCAAACACCTGAGCTCCTGCAGAGCAAATGAATTCACAGACCCTAGTTCAGGACACTGAGTAGGACTTGTCTGAACCCTGGTGAGACAAACAATTTCTATTCGTCCCTTTTCATTGTGTAGCAGTTGTATAGATATGCTTTTAGAAACCCTGGTTACGTCACAACAAATATTTTTATCCCTCTTGAAAGCCTTGATATACACATAAAAAGACAAGAGCAAATGCTGCACTCAGACCAATATTATGATAACTTGGTCAATCAGGATGCAATATTTTTTGCAATAAAACCAACTCTTTTTCTGAAGATCTTACAAGGAGGTGGCTCTTCTTCCTAGTTCTGGTGAAATCAACTCACACTACCTCCAACTGCTGCTTTATGCTGTAGTCAGAACTACCTCCTTAAATACAAAGAAAATGTTGGTTCTCTTTGTAGAGACAGAGCCATAATACAAACAGGAAACCTCATTCCAGTTATTTCTACATATTTTCTATAGAAGAAACTTCCTGTCCTGTTTGCAAGGGTTCAACATTCAGTCTGAATGCACAGAAATATTTACATAATGATCTGTCCTAGTAGTTTTAAAATGTAAGTAAATGATGCAGGTATGAAAGGTGCAATATCCACCGCATAGCACTGAGCTATGGGTGGAGACAGCTGGTGGTTCCCGGCCTATTCGTGGTAGTTCCTGGTCTATTTCTGGTGGTGCCTGGCCTATCAGAGCAGAATTATAACTGGCACAGTTTGTACTATGTTCCTTCAGTGCCTGGTAAGAAGGACAGAGCAGCATACAATCATGTTGCTCCAACTCATGTTTATGCTTTCTTTTAATATTTTTATCAAATCATCTCAAATAAAAGCAAAACAAGGATTAATATGTGTACATTTTCTCACTTAGCCAGGCATAAATTACAAGGGTCTGTCAAAAGACTGTGGTTTTGAAGCACTGCTGTATTCCTGTGCATCCATGTCAGCTGCTCTGAGGCATAGAGGAGAACTGGAACAGCTGACTTGATGGGAAGACTCAGAGGAATTGAGGGTTACCCCAATTTGCCATTAGCATGAGAATTTACTTTTATTTGAGTTGAATCCTGTCTGCAGGGCTGGATCTGCCTGGAAGAAGAAAACAGCTTGAAGATACGAATCACTGACTGCTGGTACACAAATAGGTTTTGCTTGCACAATAAAGATAATACAACATCTGAGAAATAGAACAGATAAATGTTACAAACATCTGGCAAGCACTGGAACCTCAGGCTTTTAGTTGGAAAGTTTTATGCTTTTAGCAAGCAAGTGACTAGAAGGGTGAAAAACACATGAAGCAAACCCCTCTGTCTCTTGCAGGGCAGATGGTAGCCTGGGGAACAGCTGGCTTCAGTTTTTCCATCTAATTGAATTCTGGTCTGCCTAGTGCTACTCATTTGTGCTCAAACTAGTGTTTCTCTCCTCTCTCCACTATGCAGCTGCAAGTTGGCATTGTCAATCTCTAGTAACCACTAGAGTTATTTCACCACTGTTTGTCTGGAATGCAGTAAGTGGTGACCACCTCCAGCTGCTCTGGAGATTGAGGATTCCTCCTCCTGCTATCCCTTTCCCCTGTCTTCTCACAGAGGACTTCAAGCCTGCCCAAGACCTCCAGGGCATGGCTCACTGAGGTGTCCTGCACCTGCCATGACTGGGGTGGTTTGCCATTTCTAAGGAACACAAAAGATACTATTCTTAACAAGCATTGGTTTGAAACAAAATATTTTTGCTATGTAGTAACAGAGGGAATCAAATTGCAGTCATTTTCCAACTTACTGAGGTAGTTTTAGAATAACTGAAAATATTAAAGTCATGAAACCTTTCATGAAAATTCTTTCTTCCTCTCATTTCCTAAACAATACTTTCACAATATTCAGTTGCATTTTGGGTCCTAACATGGAATCAAGAGGGAGACGTAGCCAGCCGATATTCATCCCAAGGAGCATACTAGACTCTCTAGAGTCCTCAATCCTCATAATCTTTGACACTGTGTTGCCATTCCCATCCCAATAGAATCAAAAGTTTACTTCTCACTTCTTTTTCCATTGTATCTTTTATCTCCATTTATCTCAACATTACTTTACAAATTCTTTTTAACTAACTCCACCACTAATCTTAGTTTTTATTCTAGTTTTGATCAAGAAAGAAAAAAAAAAAAGAAAAACAAACCTACAGATAAAAGCAAAAATTTTTCAATTTTTGAAGATATAAGCCTGTAAAAGGTTAGAAAATACAAGGTCATGATAGCTGGTTAGAATGCTTATCACTAAGTGAACCATTTTTCCCCTAGTGGACTGAAGAAGGTACCAGTAACTTACTGATAATTTCATATAGCTTACTGATAACAATCTATTTTTTAAAAAAATTACTCCATTATGCAAATAGAATTATTACAATAATAATCCAGTCAATATCAGGATAATACTTAAAGACAGACAAGAATTCTTTCAGTAATTTAATTCTTTTCCATCCTTATGACAAGAGTCTTCAGCATTTTCTTAATAAGTTGAATGGACTAACTGAAGGCTTTTAATCAATGCTTTGATTACCTTTAGTAGAAAGGATAACTGTGCATTGAACTCACAGTTGAGGGCACAGGTAACTGCAAACACTCATTCACACTCATTCCTCCAGGGAAGCACTAGAATAAAGAATGCACGGCTCCATGGCACTGAGAAGATCCCTGCTCAAAGGTGCAGATGTAGACTGGATCTGTCCCAGATTGCAGAAGGCATCTGAACACAAAAAAAAAAAAAAATCCTGTGGTAGTTAGAGAACCATTCCCATTTATTGCTAAAAACCTGTACCAGGCTCTCCAGCCCTGCACACAGTCACTGGCTACAGCATCCATTTGTTCTATGCTGCCAGCAACATAACATCTGCACCAAGAGGACCACTACAGTCCATTGCACTTGTGCAGATGGTCATGGGACCCCTCAGTGCTTCTGGGCTGTGTAAAGCACCTTCCAGACTCTTAGGTCTCTCCCTGGAGCTATGGCTCATCCGATGCTGTTTCTCCAACAGCAACAGAGCAACTGCTGCAGTGAGCCCCTTGGGCTGTGCCTGCCTTCCTGCACGTTCCATGTGCTCCCTGGGGGCTGCTGGAGCCCAGGGAGGTACAGCCATCCCTGGCTCAGCAACCGGGCAAACCAACTTCCCTCTGCCTTGCCCATGTAGATCAGCACACACAGATCAGTGTGCACAGAAAGCAGTCAGTAACCAAACAAGACCTGCCAGACATCCAGCAAGGCTGTGCTCCCTCAGACCGTATCCCTCCTGTTACCTCAGCACGGTGTTTTACACACTGACTGCTTTGCTAAGGGTCACACAAAACACCACGCAAACACTCCTGGCTCCCTAGAGAAATAGGACAACCATGTGATTCAAATCAAGTTGTACCTTATAAGGCACAGCATGAGAATAATATAAATTATGTCCAGGTTTTGTTCTTTACCAAATGTAGCTCAATTGGTTAGAGCAAGGTGCTGATAATGGGTCGTGGGTTCAGTCTATGTGTGGGCAATTCACTTCAGAGCTGGACTTTGATGATCCTTGTTGGTCCATTCCAACTCAAAATATTCCATGGATACATGAATCAAGTTCTTAAGCTTTTCCTGCTTATGAAAAGAATATTCATCAGCAAAGTTAAGCAAGCTATTTTTGGCAAATGATACTCACCTACTCAGGTAAGCTTGAAGGAAGTAAAACAAGAGGCATTGTAGATGGCCTAGGTTTATTATCAGTAAAATTGATGAGGCTTTGCACATCTTGAAATAGGATTTTTTAAAATTTTCAACCGACTTTAGCAGGTCCTTTTTCCCTCCTTTCCTTCTTTCACTCTTTGCTCCATCCTAAAACTTCTCCTAAAGCTTGTGCAAAAGAGTGTGAAGACCTTTTAGACACTCATTTTTTATTAGGTTAATCAAACAACCTGGAGCAGAATATTTTCACTCATATGAGAGAATTCCAAGCTGTTTTTATTAAACAAATGGCCAAATTATCATTAGCTTAAAAAACATTTTTAATCTGTAACGTTAAACTCAAGTACATGTTTTTATTGTAGTTATGTTTGTATTTTACTGGAAGTTCTTCCCAGTAGAATAAGTAAAGGCTTGAAGAGGTTGCCTCTAGCAACTTTGAAGTCTGCAAGAGAGCTTAGTGTGAGGCAGCTCAAGAATACTCATATTTTATTTAATTTCATTTCTTTTTAAGACTTCAAAATGCAACTTTTTAAGTTACTTCTTTTTAAAGTACTTTTGCTTCTTTTTTCAATTTTCTGCTTCTGTTCTAAAACTTTCACACTTACAAGCCCTCTCAAGACAGCACGTTGATTCACTTTCAAGCAACAGTTTTCCTGGGAACTGAAGTTCACTGGTCTGTATTTCCATAGCTCTGTATTTCAGCAATTTAGAGTGGCAGCAAAGCTAGTTATGGAAATGAGCCAGAATAAAAACACATTGAGTTTCATGTCAGACCATTCTTAAACTCACTTTCACAGTTATTATTCCTAAACAAACAAACAAAACCAAGAAAAACAAACTAAACAAAAAACAAACAAAAACAAAACCAGAGAGAGCAAGACACGCTACACTGAATACTCTCCGTGGAAGGAAAGACAGACAAATCAGGGAAAGCATCCTGTGCATCTCCAGAAACAAAGTAAAATAAGAATCTGCCCGGTTTTCTGAACAGCAGAACATTTAGGGGAAGGAAAAAAAAAATATGCTGGAGGGAGGAAAGAGGTTCTATTAGACCTTTCTGGTTTCAGCTAAAAAGAAACATGCTGTTCTGAAATGCCACTGTGGATGTTACTTGCTCAGTTGCCTCGATAACAATAAACAATTGCAAATGGGTACTGATAAACTTGTCATTACTGAAGCGTGGCCTGGGAGCCAGCCATGTTTTGAGGACCCACAGCACTTACCAGGAAGTACAAAACATTTTATAGTGCTCAAATAAATGCTTGATGAAAGCAGCACATGCTGTTCCATGAGACACTGAGCATGTTCTTAACTTCCCCTTTCCATTCCACAAAGGAATTCAGCTGAAGTTGTCACTCAGTTTGGAGCCAGGCACTCCTCCCATCTGTCTCTGTTCATCCCTTTCAACTCCAATTTTGCTGAGACAGTCCCAGAGGTTCTCTAACAATGACACCTGGCCTATGGCTGTGCTAGGCTGGACAGACAGCGGCAGCACGTGCAGAGCTGTGTAGGGCTGTGTGCATGGTCCCAGACATTCAGGAAAGGAAAGGTACTGGTGTCTCCTTCAAAATGGGTCCTCTCAGACAAAGAGGCCACTATTCCTTCTATGCTGTGCTGCACACAGGGCATCGAGACAGCCAGGCCCTACAGGGACAGTGATAGTCTTGATGCTCAGAGGAGTATGCCCCTGACCCTGGCAAGGACCCAGGAAGTCAGAAAGCTTTGCTCTGATCCTCAATCCTTTTGATCAATCTGTATTTTATTAACAATAAATTTCTTATGCCATCCATGGGAAAAAAAGAAAACAAAACTCAATTTTGTGGAGTGCTTGTTTTCAAAAAGAGGGATGGGAATTTTGTTCATTTTTCCTTTAAATCAGTCAGCAGTAACTTCAACATGGGCTCTGTGTGCACACCAGGCCCCTCTTGGGGTACAGCCAGATAACTTGGGGCCCGTGTCTGGAGTTGGTGTGTATCTGAGGATAGAAAGCATGGAAGTCACGTGTGACAACACACAACATGTAGATCCAACTGTGGCACAGCAGCTGCCAGTCCTGGAGGCCAGTACAAAACTGCCACTACGTAGTGACAGTGCTGGTGACAGCAGTGATGACTGCAGCCACAGTGACCACATTGGCCTTTACGCCAGGGGCCAGTTCTCTAAGAGAGAACTACATTGACTGCCCACTGCTAATTGTCACTTAATTGCAAGAGCCACGTTAACCTTCTTCAGGTGCTGGTGATGTGAGATCAGGATGCACATGAGCCACGCCAGTTACCACTGTCACCTAGGTCATCCTCTCAAAGCAAGGACAAGCAGCTGGCACAACAGGAAGGGTGATACCATTGCAGGACTTACGAGTTGGCCCCAGAACAAAAACAGTTTTGGCAGGTACCTATTTCCAGTAAGAATAAACTTATCAGACTCTGCCCATGTCCTATTCACAGCAGTAGTGAATAGGACTACTGCATTTTTTGGCCAATGTTCCAGAACAGTTACCTTTAGCACTCAGTATTCAAACATAAATGTAATCAGTAGCCTTTAAGCAGAGTGCTTTCTATTGTTCTATTTACATGTTTCCTGTGCCATACTCAAGCAAAGAAGAGCTCATTAATGACTGAAATAAACCATCAACAGGAATACTAAATAGTAAGAACCAAACTCATCACACAGACACTAAAATTTGTTACTGCAAATTGTTTGTATAATATCTAAATAGATATATTTGTCTGCTTATTAATAGCCAGAAAACTGACAAAAAATGTTAACCAACTATTTATTCACTGTAAAATATGTACAGTACATTGCTTCCAGGCAAATCCATAAATGGGAATGACATAGTTTAGAAGGACCATTAATATCTTCTGCAGTTACAACTGGAGAGGAAATTTTCTTTAGAATTAACAGCCTGCACTTGTCAGAATGCATATCTATCATCAAACAAATAAACCAAAACAAAATACACAGCAGTGCAAACTCTGAGAAACATTTAATTTTCACATTGATGGGTGATTCCATTTCCCATTAATCTAAGTGGTTTGCCTGGCCTCTAGTAAATGCATCTTTCCATCTTCCCGTAGAGAATTCACACTTAAGGACTGACTACATGAAAGATGAGCCAATTATTAGACATGAAACAACCTCCCCTGGCAGGGGAGGGAAGCAAAGCAGCACCACTCCTCTATTAGAATCCCAAGAGTGCTTTCTATTACATTACAGCTGCATTTAATGGGCATTATTCACTTTAAGTGACTGAGAGTGCAAACATGACTCAGATGAAGCAAGGACTGACATCGATAAAGGCAGATCACAGGCATGCTGCACAGGAAAAACCAGCAGCAGGGCACTACATTTCCCAGGATTATCTCTATGTTGGCATGCATGTGCCTTTCTGGAGCAGATACCAAAACACACTGAGCATCTGTGACATCCTTCTTATACACAGTAGGGACAGCTTTCAGAAATCTATTTTCTCATGTACTTTCCTGTCTGCAAGATGCAGAAACTCCATTAGCTGCTTCCAGCTAATGAAAAAGAGACCAGCTCATGTTCCAAACAACTGTTCACTTTCTGATAAAAGGAATGGTTTATGGTACCAAATTTGTCCACACTCCATTTAGCCATGATGCAGCTGTATAGCCACCACAGCAAATCTGAATATTCAAACAAATCAGACTGATCTTCTCAGCCTCATTGTCCAGCAAGAACAGAAAATATAACAAAATAAGAAACAACTAAATCACTGGGAGACTTCCAATACAACATGTTTTAAAGAGAATACTTAAAGTTTGGGAAGCATGAACAGCCCAACTGCAGACCTCATTAAACAATGAGCCAGGGACAGACCTGCTGCCTCCAAGTAAAACTTCCAATTTTTGCAAGCAGTGTCAAAAACATCACCAAACACGAATTTATAGATATTAAGACCCTTTACCGTTGAGTCCATTAAAACAACAACAATCACTTTTTCAGATTAGTAAGAATAGCTGTATTGACTAGCAAACCAGGAAAGAATAGGAAACTGTCAGTCATATCCTTTGGTCCATATTTATTCAGCAATTTTCTGTCCATCAGCACAGGGGGAAAAGAAAAAAAGAAAGGGTAACTAACAGTTGTTTACACTCCTTAGTAAATATTACATACAATAAATATATAATATATATAAATTGGTTGGGATAAATTTATCATTTGTACCCTCAAACAGCCCACTAAGGAAAGTGTTATTTTTACATATATTTATGCATTTTTAGAGCAGCAGATTCAAAACAAAACAAAACAAACAAACAAAAACTAACAAAACAAGCCCACATTAAATGTCTTGCCTCAGACCTGTAAAGCATGAAACCTCTTGACTGTTGAGTGATCCATTGGGGTGGGTTAATCTCAGCCGGCAGCTGCAAAGCCTGACCAGGTGGGAAGAGGTGACGGGTGGAAGGCGATAGAAGCAGCCCCGTGCGCTGGGCGATGGAAGCAGCCCCGGGCGCTGGAAGCAGCCCCGTGTGCGAGGGCGATGGAAGCAGCTCCGTGCCCGGGCGCTGGAAGCAGCCCCGTGTGCGAGGGCGGTGGAAGCAGCTCCGTGCCCGGGCGCTGGAAGCAGCCCCGTGTGCGAGGGCGATGGAAGCAGCCCCGGGCGCTGGAAGCAGCCCCGTGTGCGAGGGCGATGGAAGCAGCTCCGTGCCCGGGCGCTGGAAGCAGCCCCGTGTGCGAGGGCGATGGAAGCAGCTCCGTGCCCGGACGCTGGAAGCAGCCCCGGGCGCTGGAAGCAGCCCCGGGCGCCGGGCGCTGCAGCCGCGCCGCCCCGGGCCAGACACCGGGCACGGACCAGGACAGGCTGCGCTCCAGTGACCTGCTGGTGAACCCTGCCGGCCACAACGCAGTACTGCAGCCAAGGCAGGGCGCATGCGCGCTGACCAGAACAAAGCCGTTTGTGGCGGGGTCATTAAGGGCAGAACACGAACTCCCGTGAGTGCGTGAATTCCCCCTCTTCCGGAATTCATCCGGACTTAGAAACGGACACGGCATTAAAATGAATTATTCCTGCTCTCCCGCCACTTACTCTTCTTATCAGTCAGCAGCATTCCCTCCATGTGGCAGAAAGGAGGAGGATGCTCAGGTTAGGATCGAAATGGAAAGAAAATCCTTTCTCTTTCCAGGCCAAACTAAAGAAGCACCTCCAGAACCAGACCCTGTATTCAAGGTATGGCCTAAACAGTTCCGAGTATAGGAGAAGAATCACTGCCCTGGTCCTGCTGGCTGCACTGTTCCTGACACAGGCCAGGATGCCGTTGGCCTTGGCCACAGCACACTGCTGGCTCGTGTCCAGCCTCTTGTCCATCTGTACCCCCAGGTCCCTTCCTGCCTGGCTGCTGCCCAGCCACTCTGCCCCCAGCTTTTAGCACTGTACGGAGTTGTTGTGGCTGAAGTGCAGGACCGAACACTTGGTCTTGTTAAACTCCATATTGTTGGATTCAGCCCATCTACCTGAAATGGAGGTTTTGGGGGTTCACTTAAATTAGCAATATGAATTAAGCATTTAAATTTTAGCTTGTAGAATTATGTGCTGAATTTTAACCTATTACTTAAGAAACCTATGCCAAATTTCTGAAGCTTCTTGCAATAAAGAATAATACCAGGAGAAGACCAAGGAATGCAAGAAACCTAGATAAAAGAGCTCTTCTGTCTTCAAGCTGATCAGAATCAACAGAGGTACTCAGATAAGCACCAAGGGACCAAAGCGCAAAGGAGAAAAGTTCAAAAGTTCAACCATGAGGAAGACCTCAGCCTTCAGCCTCAGAGACCACCAAAAGACCCCCATGAGACCACCACCGTGAACAATGCATGCTCAGAAGGGCGTGGATGTAATTACCATGCGAGGCGAGGACAGGGGGGCCAGGGGTTGAATATGCATGGAAAGGTTGTACAATGTAATGTATATGAAACACCTTTGTGAATAAAGATGTGGCTCAGGCCAGGGCTCAGGGCACAAGTTTTCATGAGAGCCATCTTGCTTGTGCTAGGCACTGACAGTACCTATGCACTTCATAACTACATCGGGTTGTGGAGTCTATTTATTCCACGTATCGCTTCATACCCCGGCCTAAGTACCTCTGCAGAGCCCTCCTACTTTCCACCAGGTCGATACTCCTGTCCCGCCAACTCAGTGTCATCTGCAACTTTGCTAGTGCTTGACTCAATCCCCTCATCCTGCTCATTGATAAAGATATTAAACAGGAGTGGGCCCAGCACTGATCCCTGGGAGACAGCACTAGTGCCTGACCACCAGCTGGGTGCAGCACCACCCTCTGGGCCCTGCCATCCAGCCAGAACTGTACTCTGTGTGCACTGAATACTTTCACTGCAGATTAGAGCTTCTCTGTGTATTTCTTTGAACATGTTTTTGTAGTCAGATACTATCACCAACAATCCTTGAACCTTAACCTGTCACTGTTTTATAGTAAGTCTTATTCCATAAACTGTTGACGTGAGTCTTTCACAGACACTAGCAATCACCGGCAGCGGGTGACAAAAATAAAGTGGGAAGATCTGCTGTGGGGTTTCCCTTATGCTGTTGGTGCATGTCCCTGAAGAAGTCAGTTGAGCCACCCTTTGATCCAGCAGGGCTGCTCAGTGGAGTGTACCAGTAACAGGGTGCTGACAGACTGCTCAGGCACAAAGGCCTCAGCTTTCCTGGGATGCTGACAGGCAAATTAAATACTAAGGCTCCAGTGCATCTGCCCCCTCTAAGGGTGGAGGAAATCTCTCCTTTTCACATGACAGATGTTTTGTGTAAGTGTTGTGGGTTGACCCAGGCCCGATGCCAAGCACCCACAAAAGCCACTCACTCCTCTCTGCAGCTGGACAAAGGAGAGAAAATATAACAAAGGGTTCATGAGTTAAGGACCAGGAGAGATTGCTCATCAAACAGTATTATAGGCAACACAGGCTCAAGTTAGAGATATTAACTGAATACTTTCAGTTTATTGTTTATTTCAGTTTATTTATTGTTAGCAATACAGGAATGTATTGCTAACAAAATTAGAGCAGGATGAGAAGTAAAATAAAACCTTAAAAACACTTTTCCTCTGCCCCTCCCTCCTTCCCAGCTCTACCTCCTACCTCAGCAGCGCAGGGCAACAGTGAATGGGGGTTATGGTCATTATATCATCTGTTGTTTCTCCACAAACTTCTCCAGTGTGAGTCCATCGCATGAGTAACAGATCTCTGCAAACCGCTGCAGCGTGAGTCATTCTTACACAGGGTGCAGACCTTCAAGGACTGGCTGCTCCAGCATGGGCTCCTCCACGGGCTACAGCTGGATCTCTCCATCCACATGATCCTCCAAATGATGCAGGGGCACAGCTGCTCCACCATGGTCCTCACCACAGGCTATAGAGGAATCTCAGCTCCAGTGCCTGGAGTGCCTCCCCCCTTCTTTTTCCACTCACCTTGGTGGCTTCAGAGTTGTTCCTCTCTGGAACAACATATTCCCACCCTGCTCTTTTCTGGTCCCAATTACAACTGTGCAATAAACTTTTTTGTTTCTTCCTAAATATGTTATCACTGAGGTGTTACCACCACTCCTAATTGCAAACACATCATTTCTTTGGAGCCACCAGGGACTGGCTCTGCCAGACATGATGGAAGCTTCCAAAAGGTCCTTCCAGAAGCCACTGTTGTAGCTTCTCCCTGCCCCACCCTCTCCCCACTACCTAAGCTTGTCCACGCAAGCCTGACACAGAAAGATACAAGATTTTAAAATGCAAATATAACCCTTGTGTATATATAAATTACCCAATAAAGGGCTTCAAAATGTAACAAAAGATTATATATATGAAGGAATTTTAAAAAAGAGCTAATAGCTCTCTTAGCTCTTACATACAAAATCTAAGCAGATATTAGCAGTAATCTAAGCAGAGCTTTTATATATAAGTACATATCTAAGTCAAAATAGAGAAGTCTCAAGTGATACCAAAGTGTCAAAATACACAAGTCTAAACAGTCTAAATATGTGGTTTGTGTGTTAACAGAAGTTAAACAGATATGTGTCAATACATCTGTAAGTATAAACAGATATTCTGTATAATAAGTGCAAATAGATATAGCCTAAATAGATGGGTGTAAATATATAAAAGAGTATGGGGGAATAACAAAACAGTTTTGGGTAAAAGTTTTGTTTCTTGCTCCATGAATCCCAGCAGATTTGTCTTTTTCAGAAGCCCAAAACTGTGACATTTCTTTCAGAAACTGCATGGATTGATGCAGCCAGAAACAAAGACCCCCCACAAACATTGTAAAGGGCAAAAACAAATTCAAAAAGCACTAATTTTCATGTTGTGGAAAAACACTGGAAACTCCTAAAATCAAGGATTTTGAAAAAGCAACTTCCTTTGCCCTAGTTTTCACATTACAGTAAAGAAAAAAAACCCTACACCGCCAAATACGTCAGTCTGGGGTGGAACTTGGGCAGTTTAGGGGCACGGCTGACCCCGTGTTGGGTCAGTTACCGGGACTGAACTGATGACCCCGGCTGCATTGGCCGCTGGTGGTTATCCTGGGGAGATCCACTGCTGCCTACCATCCCCACGCAGGGTGGCGGCCCCGGGCCCGGCTCAGAGGGCGTTCTTCGCTTCCTCCGCCGCCTCCCGCTCCCCGAGCCGCCCGCCTCGCCGCGGCACGAAGATGGTGTCGGGGCTGCGCTCCGCCGGTTCCTCCTCCCGCAGGCAGCGGAGCGGCGGCGGCGGCATCGCTCCTTCCAGGATATCATGCATCGCCCCGTGTAGGCGGGGCCCGGCGGGGAAAGAACATAAAAACACAATTGGTCGAGAAAGTATCATTAAAAACATCTACTAGAAGCATTTTTATTGCTGTCAAATGCCTGTCACCATAGGGGTGAAGATTCTGTAGAGCCCGTCTGCTGTCAGACACTCCCCTCTAGGGGAGGGGAAGGTCTCTCCTCTAGGCAGAGAGAAAGAGATTTGACCACAGTTGTTGTTCTGGGTGAATAACACTGTTTACCTGTTTATTGATTTGCCTCCTTTACTATAATTGCTACAATATTCCTTCAGACACGGTGCCCTACACCATGAGCACTTAGAGCTCTTGTGCTGGGCAGTAAATAATTAAAATCAATGCAAATACGTTATTTCTGTAATTTATATCAACATGTTTAGTTTGCTGTCTTAAATCCCACAGAACAGGGTTTGTCAGAGGTTCAAACACACCGGTCCTCTCCCACAAAACCAACTGAACTAACTGAGGTTACACACAGGTGATGCAGTGGGTCTTCTGGGTTATTATTATTCAGAAATAAATAATTTTTCATCTGTTGGCCCTTAAGTAGCTAAAGCATGTTCTGTAATTACTAAATGTGGGCTAAAACAACCTTTTCCACAAATCTTCAAAATATTTTATAGCTTGCACTAAACCTGCTCACTACCTTTACAACTAGACACATTCCCAATCCACACCACAGTGCCTCATGGATACTGCTACCAAAGTCAAGGAGATTACTTAAATACATAGTAAGTAGAAACTATATCAGAAAAAAAAAAAAAAAAGGATAATTTTAAAAATAGGAGAAAAGCACCCACTGTGCACCTGGACCATCATACAGCTGCAACAACCATGTCAGTCATTGTCTCAAACAGGTGCTGGCTAAAGAGAAAACTACTTCCATGGTATGAAAGCTTTCCTCCAAAGGGAAATAAAAAAAAAGGGAAATCAAGCTTAGAAATGCTGTGCAACCAGGTGCTTAGACTTCCTAAAGAACACAAACATATTTTATAATTCTACATATTTTAAAAGCCCATGTAAGGTCTTATGGTTCTCTTCTGCACATCTCAAAAAAAAAAAAAGGGGGGCCAAGAATTTAAGTGAAATATCTCATCCATCTTTCACTTAAAACATGTAAAAGTAACTCTGTAATACAAGACAACTTGCTCCAAATATCACTGATTTTATTATGAGATAAATCAATAGATCGAGATAGGTTAAAAATACTGGGACAAAATAAAGCTAAAAACCAAAAAGCCATCAAAAATCATACAAAATAAGGTAAAAACAAATTATGATGAAACATTTAAGAATATACAATTTATTGTTGTGAAATGCAACACAGAGAATTAATTTGTGAGTTATCATGTATTCAATACAGGGTTGTTCAGAAGCAAAGAAATAAGATGTCATTGGAAGATATTATATGAATACTTAGTATGCATGAAAATATACATGCATAATGAGATGTAATTAAATGTGTAAAATTTTCTCTGAACAGATGAAGAAAAAAAAAGTCTCTTCTTCTATTCTTGTTTAAATTAGAAGCCTCTCCATTAATAAATAGGAAAACAGAACAGTTGTTTCTTTACATACCACAAATAAATGGCTCACACAATGTCCAGTCTGCCACCTTTCTAACACTTTCTGTAGTTATCAAAGCAGATCAGCATACAGAAGACAGCCACAGCTCTGGACTCAAACATGAGACATTCTTCTCTGTTCCTGGTTTCCACAATCACGCTGAAGGGAAGTGGATCCAGCTTAAGACAGAGATGGTATCCTTTACTGAAAACCACTTTGTCTCAAACACAGGCAGCCCTGGCCAACACAAGATGATGTTAGTGAAACCTCCCTGTGCTTCCAGACACCTCCCACAGAGCAGGTTTGAACTGGTCAACAAAAACAAGTAACAAAACCCCTGCCTCTTTCTACCTTATGAGACTCAGCTTATCTATGTTGCAAAACAAATATAGGAATTACCTAAAGATGATATACAAGCATTTAAAAACCAGAACTACCCAGAGAAACTCCTTTCAAAATACTTATTTTTTTTAAAGCTTCTTGGAGACAACTAGAAGTTTACAGAATCCCAGACTGGTTTGTGTAGGAAGGGACATTAAAATTCATACAGTTCCACCCACTGCCATGGCAGGGACACCTTCCACTGTCCCAGGCTGCTCCAAGCCCCAATGTCCAATGCAGCCTGGGACACTGCCAGGGATCCAGGGGCAGCCACAGCTGCTCTGGGCACCCTGTGCCAGGGCCTGCCCACCTTCTCAGGGACCATATCTAAATCTAATACTATTCTCTTTAAGTTTAAAGCAGTTTCTTTCCTGATACTTAATTAGTAGGATTTTTTCCTAGGGAAAGAAAAAGAAGAAAAGGTTTTCCAGCTACCAGCAATATGGAAGAGTAGCAACCATCTTAATGGTAAACTAGTGCTAAAAGCAGAGGGGCAGCCTTCAGTTTTTAAGATTTATTTTTCTGATTCTCACCTTGTACAAAAAGACAGTATATTTTAAACACTGAAGCCGTTAAGACATTTTAAAGGATCGTACAAAAATGTCAACCTATTTTCGGCTTTTCCCCCCCTTTTTTAACGAAAGCAGTGCTTGATTTGGATTTAAACCCTGCCCTGTGGCGGCTGAAACATCGAAGTGTTGTACTGGTAACGCTGCCCAGCAGCCACACACGAGTGAGATCTTAAAAAAAACCCACAAAACTCTCACACTGCAGCAAACCATAAACAAATGCGAGAGCAGCCAAATTTTCCGAGCTAAGGCTCGGGAAAACGCAGAGAAGGAGGATTGCTCCGGAACGCCCGGAGCGGAGCTCTCCGCCCTCCCTTTCCGGCAGCTCCCTGACCTCCGCTGCGGACACGCACTGCCCGCTCCAGCCCCTCGCCGACCCCGCCGCGCCCGGACGGGCTCAGGGCACGGCCAAGCCGCGGGGCTTCCACCGCCGGGCCGCCACATTCCCACACAGCGCAGCGGGACACGCCTGGCAGCGCCCGCCCCATCTCGCCCTGTTATATTTGCGGGTGCCCTCAGGCCAGGGAGGAATGATGAGTCTGACTCCATGTTCTCCGAAGGCTAATTTATTATTTGATACTACTGTATTATATTAAAGAATACTATACTAAACTAAAGAATACAGAAAAGATACTTACTGATGTGCTAAAAGATACGAGTGAAAAATGCGTGACTATTTTCAGAGTCCCGACACAGATTTGCACCAATTGGCCCAATGAGTCAAAACAACTCACACCAGAATCCAGTCAGGCACCTTCAGGTAAACAATCTTCCATGATACATTCCACTTGTGCACAAACACAGGAGAAGCAAATGAGATAAGAATTGTTTTCCTTTTTTCTTTGGGGCCTCTTGCTGTCTTTTCAGCTTCCCAGGATAATACTCCTGGGGAAAGAATCATGCCCAGAGAATGTGGAT
>VZRH01007261.1:0-14635 GCA_013397555.1 Urocynchramus pylzowi | reverse complement strand
TTTTCTTTTTTTTTTTTTTTAGTTAAAGTTATGCATGACTTAATAGAAAACAAATGAGAAGAATTCATTTCATCAGTATTGGAAGCCAGCTTGGTGGGGTGAAATTTGGGAGCTCCCTCTGCTGATTCTGGAGAGCAAACAGGACTCGTGTGTATCCGTATCATTTTATTTCAGAGCATTGCCTTCAATTTTTTTTTTTTTTTAACTGATATTTAGGCATAGGTTAGGTTCCTCAGGCTACAAGGAAGGGCCACAAGGAAGAATTTCCTTCTGCCCCAGGAGTCAGTGTTCCTGCTGCCCCACCTTCTTCCCCTCCTTCCCCTGTGGAACCTCTGGAACCCCTGTGCCAAGGAACAGCCCAACTGCCCAACGGCCGCAAACTGCCCAACTGCCCAACGGCTGCAGTGCTGTGCCTGTCACCCTGTGGCCCCACAGCTTCTACAGCACCGGCTGGCTTTGCTTTTACATCTCTCTGGGTGTTGACAAAGTTCGTGTCTTCGATAGAAAGGTCTCAGCATGGACCATAGGAAGGTACTTGTAGTCTTTTAAATGAAGAGGAGAGCTTTCCTCTACACATTGAATGTTTAAAAAATTGTAAGCACTGCGTAATTTTAAGATGGCAATCTTGCAATTGCTCAGATGAGAAGGGTTTTTTGTCTGTTCTTTCACCTAGAATAAAACTGACAGAGAGAAGGAAGAGGAGTTTTTAGTGCAAAATAGTGTTCCAACGCTTGAGTCACCTTCCACTGTAGCTGTAGCAGAGTACAGTAACCATCAATCCACTGTCACTGTCTCTGGGAGTCTGCCACCAAATCAAGAAGGGATACAAAGCATCGCAAGTGAAAGGGATGGCACGGCAGAGGCACAGAATGCTGCAGGGCAGACGCAAGATCTCCAGTCTCACCGAAATATTTCTTCAAAAGGTTTTGGTGCCAATGTCAACTCCAGTAGTGGTAATCAATCAGAGCCAGAGCATGCTGAAAATGGTAAAGGAAAGGGTGAAAAGAGCTGTCTTCAACTAAGCAACTCTCATTTTACCATTGCGCATTCATTTACCATTGCGTATCTTCATTCTGTTAATAGTTGTGCTGCTGGGAAGTGAATTATTGTAGGAAATAGTAGTCTACTGTCTACTTCAAAAGTGTGGAAATGGTGTAATCATCTAGTGAAAAAAATACAGCTGCCAGGAAGTTTCTTGGCCTTTTGTTAGGAATTGTGATGGTTTCAATGAGGAAAAAAATATATAAGAATGATGTTTCATACTGGACCTGACAAGAAAGGCCCTGAACAATCTGTAATACATTGTGTAAGGAATATTTATTGTAACAAGATGAAAGCATTTTGAGTGCCCTGCTTACAAGTAGAAGATGCTATTTCTTGCGTAAAACCTGATTCTCTGTAAGTTATTTAATTTGGGGGAGAAAGTGCCAGTTATTGCACATTTGGGCAACCATTGTCCCTTGTGAAGTTAATGTTCTGAAAAATGGAAGTCAAGCTCATATTAAACATTGACCTTCTTAGCTGGGTTTCACATTCATGTGATTTTGAGATTCAACCTGAGACCACCAGAGAGAAGAGGATAACAAACACAGCCAATATTTGTGCACATGTGCACAGTGTACTGCTGCCTCCATTTTAACTGTTGGCAAGACTGGATCCAAAAGCTTGTTTGTGAAAGTGACTGGTTCTTTTGAAGTTCATCAAAAACACAGGTGCTTTCACTCTGCTGTAGTACCTGAAAAATTTTTAACACTGAGGAACAAAATGCTTGTCTGACTATACTCCTGAGATGACAGAATTGTTTTTTTCATTGCAACAGATTTCAGTTAACAATTAACTGAATTTCCTCAAAATGCCTTTAAGGTGTGTTACTATAATTCATCTGGAAATGTTGTTTTAAAAGAAAGCAATAAAATGTGTTTCGTTCAACAAAGGTGAGAGTTTGGAAGAGGTCAATAGGTAACCCTCAATAAATATATCTCTATTGCTTTGTTAATCACAGATGTACATACTTTGAGAAAAATGCAGAGAAATGCAGGCTTTTTTAAAACTGTTGTTGTTATTTCTGTTTCTTTCTACTTTTTGGAGTCTTTTTCCTCCTTTATAGTGTTTAGAGGCCAAAAAAACCTTCAAAGTGCTCCGGGAAGAGACAGCTCCTCCAAAAAGCAGAAAACAAGCCTCAAAACATCTGTGAACATCAAAAAGAAGAATAAAAGTAGTAAGTACAGCAGCTCAGTGTGAAATAAAATGTGTGAAAGTACCATGTCATTTATTTGAAATGAATATTAAAAAAGGTGAATAGGAGCTAGAACGTAATAATCAGTCTTGCAAAGTCTTTTAAAGACTATATAGTTCCATAAGTAGAAACGTGGATAATTTTGGCACCTACATGAACACATTACAGTGCCTCTTTGCCTTATTTTCTGATGCAGGCAATTTATTTATGGCTGTGATTCTAAAGCAATAAGTGCACTGCTGTCGTGATCCAGTTGGAGAGTAGAGTGGACTATGGCTATTCCAACCTTGAGCAGCTGGATCATATTCAAGAATCTCGTTCCAGGAAGTGTGTCCCTACCCTACCTCCTTATGCTCACAAACACACACATTCAGTTAAATACCTGCCAGTTTTTGGGATGGATTGTGGAGCCACAGTCTCCTTATCAACCTTCTAGGTCTGTAGGACTTTGGTTCCCATAAATTCACATAACAGATCTGAGTCTACATGCACAACAACTAACTGGCTGGTGTTTCCAGTGCAAGGTTTTCCCTTCCCAGCATGCCAGAATTAGAGGGGCCCCATTACAGACCTGCTTTGCAGTCCTGTACCTGGGCACCTGTGGTGCAGAGAGCTGAGTGCCAAGCTGCTACACCAGGATGGATTCTGTCATGTTAGAATGAGACACCTCCTGGTAAGCTTTGGGTTGGGTGAGAAAGTCACTTTGTTTTGTAACAATCTACCTTCCCACAGGAAAATGTGGGCAAAGTGGAGAGAGGGAGTCTGATCTAAAAGAACATGATAATCATTTGCCCAAAGGTTGCAAATGGAGTTTTCAAGTGTGTAAGTATCTTCTTTGAAACATGCCTCTTATGGTCTTGTGATATACTATAAGAAGGCTTTTGGAATTTTCTGGTTTTGGGGATTTTTCCCCTGTAAAATCACTCCATCCCCAGTTTGCTTAATTTTGTCATATATCCTGATAGCTTTCCTTTCTTGCTGTTTTACTCCTTGTTCTCTGTTTCTTGTTCAGCCTCTAAGATTATTGATTTTTAAATCTTCCCCTTCCATTTTGTCATAATGAACCAGGACTTCTTTAGTATTTCTTGTAAGAAGAAGTTTCAGTGTGTTTGTGTCAGTCAGGATAGTGATAATAAACAGCAGTTGCTGTTTCTCAGCTTTGCTGCCTGCTACCTCAAAGCACATCACTAAGATTTGAGTACCTCCCCCTTCATTGAAAATCAGAAGGCTTGGGAACTGCTGCAATGCAATAATTAACAGAAATTGTTCAACTTGCAGCTGACTTGCAAAATTTGAGTAGTGCCGAGCGCATAACAGTTCTCCAAGCAAAAATGCAGGAAATCCGGAAACGCTACCAGTTGCTGAAAGCTGAGCTGGCTGCCATTGACCGGAAAAAGCGTTTAAAGAAAAAAAAAGAGCTGGAAAGTAAGTGCTGGGAACTAAAATCTACTTTTAGAGAGCTAACTTGCATGTCATGTTGCTAAGGTTTTAACAAGAGTTGGGTAATCTTTAGGGAGATTACTGCTGTTAGGAGTGTGTTTATGCTTACTGTTTTTCTGAAAACACTGGATACAGTTATTTTATGACCTTTTTAAGGTCCAGATCAGGCACCCAATGATGATGTAAGAGGAGAAACATTAACAAGGCAGTCAATCTAGTTAATTCTGTTAAGGCAGAACTATTTTATACAGGAAACAATATACAGAAAATAAACTTTTCTAAGCCTCAAAGTATGGTTTTTAATAACTTCTCATTTTTTGTCAAGTTAGATACATTTCCTGTAGCATTGCATGTGTGCCTACTTAGTGCTTTCCACTTAGGATTAAGGATTTATTTCAAGAGCGTAAGGGAGACCATCAATAAGATGTCTCATTTTTCTGAAATGTTCTAGTGTGCCTTCCGCTAAGACTGTTAAAAGGATAATTTTCTCTATGTCTTGTTCATGCATGCATTTAAGAGTTCACTGAGTACATGAAGAACGAGTGAAATCACAGTAAGATTTTATGGCTGCAGCCATCGCGAGGGAACTGCAGTTGCTACTTGTTTGCCAGAGGAGGTACAGATTCAGTGGTGGGACAAGATCCTACCTGTGCCGACTCCTAGAGGAAAGGAAGAGAATAGCTGACTTGCGGTGGGTCAGGAATGAGCTCTGGTGTCCTCTGGCTTCATCTTCATGGCTGGTCAGTCAGGACTTTAAGGGGCAACAATGCCAAAATTGGGGAAAGTGGCTTTTTTTTTTTTTTTCATTACTGGGCATTAAATACTGAAGTCAGTATATATGTCCTCATTTTGGCCAGAACAGGGCTAATCTTTCGCAGTAGCCAGGAGGAAGCATGGCTAGGTCGCCTCACATCACAGCCAGGAGCAAGTGAAAGGGACTCTTTCTGGAGAGGAGGAGTTCTTCCAGTCAAGAAAATGTGGCAGAGGGAGCTGTCTAATATTGTCTGTTATCTGGGGTTTTTTTTCCACGTGAATTGTTTCTCTTCTCATACCCTCTGACATCACTATTGTTGGTGTTACCCTTTGGTTTGTATCTCATTGATGTTTCAAGTAAGTGTTCTTATCTTAACCAATGACCATTACCTTTCATGCCTCCAATTCACCTCTCTAGCACACTGCAGCAGTGTGGGAGAGCAAGACAGAACAGTGTGTAGTTTGGTAAAGTCTCAGTGGGAGCACTGAACTGGGGAGTACCACTCCTAAACTACAACAGCCTTATTTGTCTCCCAGTGTAGGGCTTGAAGGGTTGAGATAATAACAGATCTGCCAGTGTGAGCTGGAAACAATTTGATCTAAACATTACTTGTATTAGGTACAGAGACACTGGTCACAATGCTGCTTGGTCTGCTCATGTGGGTATGCTACCTAACCCCGTGGTGGGTTGACCCTGACTGGATGCCAGACACCCACCAAAGCCTCTCTATCATCCCCTCTGCAGCTAAACGGGGAAGAGAAAATATAACAAAGGGTTCATGAGCTGACGACCAGGAGAGATCACTCACCAAATACTGTCACAGGCAAAACCAGCTAGAATTAGGGATATTAATTGAATTTATTACTAACAAAATCAGAGAAGAATAACAAGAAATAAAACAAAAACACCTTCCCCCCACCTCTTTCATCCTTCCCAGCTCTACATCCTCCTCTCCAGCATCGTAGGGAGACAGGGGATGGACAGTCAGTTCACCGTGTGTTTCTGCTGCTGTTCAGGGAGAGGTGTCCTCCTCCTGCTCCAGCATGGGGTCCACCCCTCTGGAGACAGTTCTCCATGAATTTCTCCAATGTGATTCAATGATCCCATCGGCAACAGTTCTTCATAAACTGCTGCAACAGGGATTACTCTTCCACCGTGTGCTTGAAGAACATGCTGCTCCAACATGGGTCCTCCAAAGGGTCACATGGGTCACCACGGGTCTGCAGGTCCCTGCCAGGAGCCTGCTTCAGCACAGGCCTCTCATGAATTCACAGCCTCTTCTCAGCATTCACCCGAGCGTGGCTCTCCTCTGCAGGCTGCAGGTGGATCTCAACTCCCCACCTCCTTCCCCGCTTACCTCGGTGTCTACAGAGTTGTTCCTCTCAAATATTCTTCTGCTCTTCTCTGGCCACAGTTACATCTGTGCAATAACATTTTTTTTCCTTATCTTAAATATGTTGTCACAGAGGCATTGCCATAGTTTCTGATTGGCCCAGCCTTGGCTAGTGACACACCTGTCCTAGATCTAGCAGGTATTGCCTCTGCCAGACAGTTAGGAAATCCCCAGCAGCCTCTCACAGAAGCCATCCCTGTAGCCCCCCAGTACCAAAATCTGGCCAATAGAAACTCAATATGTTTCTATATATGCACTGTGTGGCCATTGTATTTCTCTTTTTTGGAGCATGGAAAGGGATCAGGATGCACTGTCTGTTGCACTGTCTGATACCAGCTCATAACATGATGATTTGGGATGTGTATTCAGTGTTGCTCTCCCACCCTTAACTAAGGTACTACCCTTGGGAGTCCATTATTAAAAGTATCCAGTCTATGGGGGGGAAAGAGGAGGATGATTTTCCCCAGCCTTTACCCTTTCATGCCTATTACAACAGCTTTTAAGAATTCTGAATTCCCTTTAGATGTTAGGGAAAGTGTGTTCTTGCTGCTAGGTCTGCTAGGTCTCCTCAGTGCAGTGCACATCATATTTAGAGTCAAGAAAGATTTCTAGGGAGGTTATTCAGAGATCTGCCCTGAAGTGGGATAGTAATGAGTGGCATGGAACATAGGAGGACATGAGCAGTTTTGGGAGGACTTCTCCAAATGGTTTAGCAGTTCACCCGTGAACAACTACAGGAACCTGCTTAAGTGACGAAATATGTCAAAGAAAAATGTTGCAGTAGCTCCAGGAGGCACGAACTTACACAATGTATTCCGTCCTGGCTACTGTTTACTGGGCACTGCTCAACAGCAGACATCACGCCCAGGGGAAGGAGAAAGAAAGCAGACCACCGCAGACCACCTAGCACCATGGCCACCCAAACTGCTGCTGAACCAGGGGAACGACCCATGCCAGTAGTAGTCAACCTTATACAGAAGAAGAAATCCAGCATGTAATCAGTTCACTTCATGAGGAATGAAGAGGAAGCAGAGCGCCCAAAACAGGAGGAAGAGGTAGGGCCAGAGATAATGACCCAATCCCGAACACCAGGTGAGCTGTGAGATACAGATTTCAACCACTAGTCAGGAGAGCCCCTGGTGACCTGGCTGCTCTAATTCTGGGATGTTGTGGCCCATGATAGGAAACTGGATGGTGGTGAAGCAAAGGGCATTGACAAGAGGATTGGGAAGAGCACAGAAACTATCAGCCTCTGGAAAAAGTTTGTGTCAAGTGTGAGGGAAAGGTATTCTCTCAAGGACGATCTTGCCTGGTCTCTCAGAGGACCCTTCTGCTGTGGGGCTCCTGAGGGTTGAAGAACAACAGGTGCTGATGGCTACAACAACAGTGCAATGTCGACAATATCACCCAACCAGGACTCCTTGATCCCCATCCAGGAGATGATTTGAGAGTTGGAGAGCCAGGGAGTGGTCAGCAAGATTTGCTGATCCCTTAGTAGTCCTGTATGGCCAATGTGTAAGTCCAGTGGAGACTGACAATAGACTGCTGCCCCAACAGAGTGTAGACTCAGAGATACAAGAGTTCTAAGGCGTGTTACACTCCAACTGAAAAAGAGATCCTGGCAGCTTATGAAGGGTTTTGAGCTGCTTCAGAAGTGATTGGCACCAAAGCACAGCTCCTCCTGGCACCCTGACTGCCAGGATGTTCAAAGGGAAAGTCCCTGCCACACATCATGGCACTGATGCTACATGGAGTAAGTGAGTTGTGCTGATTACACAGCAAACTCAAATAGAAAATACCAATCACCCAGGGATCTTAGAAATCAAGGAAGCCAAACATTTTGGACTATCAGAGGAGGAGGACAAAAAGGTGACGCGCTGAGGAGGCCCCACCATATAATCAGCTACCAGAAAAAGGAAAATGGCCTCATCATTGATGGTTCTTGCCATATCTTGGGGATAAATCAAAAATTGGAAGCTGCTATATGGGGTACTACATGACAAGTTGCAGAAGCTACTGCAGGACAAGGTGGATCAAGAAAATTTGCAGAGCTGAAAGCCATCCATATAGCTTTAGATATCATTAAACAAGAGAAATGGCCAGTGCCTTACCTCTACACTGACCACTGAACAGTAGCAAATGCTCTGTAGGGGTGGCTGGATCAATGGAAAAAGATAAATTAGCAGCACAGAGATAAACCCGTCTGGGCTGCTGAAGTTTGACAAGACACCACTGCTTGCACAGAAAAGCTGGCTGTAAAACCACATTATAGAGATGCACATGCACCTGTTAGTTACTGAAGAGCATCACAACAATGGGCAAGTGGATTGGGTTGCCAAGATTAAAGTGTCTCAGGTGGCTCTGAATGGGCAACATTAAGGGTGAATTATTTCTGGCTCGTTGGGCCCATGATGCTTCAGGTCATCAGAGAAGAGATACAACAACACAGATGGGCTCGTGACTGAGGGGTGGGCTTAACCATGGACACTATTTCCCAGATTATCCTTAGCTGTGAAACATGCACTGCAATCAAGCAGGCCAAGTAAAGCCTCTGTGGTATGGGGAACAATGCTCAAAATACAAATATGGGGAGGCCTGGCTAGTTAGACTGCACTCCCACAAACCTGCAAAGGCAAGTGCTATGTGTTGACAGGGTGGAATCCACCACTGCATGGCTGGAGATGTACCCTGTGCCCAAACACCATCTTGGGTCTTGAAAAGCAAGGCCTGTGGTGACATGGAACCTCAGAAAGAGCCGAGTCAGACAATGGGATTAATTTCACAAGTAGTCTCATAGACCCCTGGGCCAGAGAGCACAGTATTGAGTAGGTATTATGTTCCTTACTGTGCATCAGCCTCTGGCATGGTCAAAAACTGCGCACAGTTTGGGAGAGCCTCGGTGGGGCACCGAACTGAGGAGTAACATTCCTAGATCATGACAATATACCAGTGCTTAGTGAATGCAAAAACATTTTAACTGCTTATTTATAAATCCCTATAACCTGTGTTTTCCTCTTCCTGTGCAGGGGCTGCTGCCACATCAAGTTCTTCACCAAATGGAATGCCAGGGGAATGCAGGTGACAGCAGGACTTGCCAAATCACTTTGCACTTAATGGCTGCTGAAGGCCACTCTTTTTAACTAGTTCTGAAAACAAAATATGAGGATCCATTAAAAGAAGCACACAAAACCAATCAACCACCCAACCAAATACTGCCTAATGTTTACAGGTTTGAATTAAAGAGGTTACTCTGGGTTTTGAGAACCCATTATTTGGAATAAAACTACAGTACTTTGCCATATTTAAATGTATTTTTAAATTTTTGATTAAATATGTTATTAAAAAATAGGAAACAGCTAACAAATTGTATTAAGTACTGATATATGAAGATCGTATTCAATCTGCTTAAAGAATTTCTTCATGATGGATTAAACAGGTATATTGTGTTTTCTTGTAACTGTTTTCCTGTGAAAACAACAAATGCTTCATTTGTAATGCTTATTTTGAGCTTCTAGAAGGCTTCAAGAGAATGTGAGCTTATAAAATTTTATAGAAAAAAGCCATGAAAGGTATGTTAGGTTTTGCAGAAAATTGAGTTATGCAATATATAAAGTTTATACAATATATTGTATAAATATAAGCAAGGACCTATGAAATAAAATGCATAGTTTTTGAATCCCTAATTTTGTTTCTAACAGCTTAATTAACCAACCATAGCATCTTCATGAAAATTACATCAAGCTGTAGAATCTGTTAATAAATGATTAATACAAATCCATTCTCTCTTTCAGCAGAAAGCAAAAGTGTGGCCTGGCATTAATGCAGCACCAATCAAAACAAAGCTGAATTTTGATTCCTGTTTTGATAGTAGTTCAAAAATGTCAAAGCAAGCGCCTGAAAATATTTGCTGACTCCTTGTATCAACTGCCTTGAGGTCAGATTCATTGCAATTGAAACTGGAATAAAAATTCTAGTGTTCTCTGCTTAAGTTCTGTCTGACTGTAGTTAAATTGACCAAAATATTGTTACACCTGCAAAATGACACGTTACTGATGAGACTGCTAAATTACAGTGATAAGCTTTGGAAACCCTGACTGTGTTAAGAATTACCAGTGACCTGGAATTGACAGGAGTCATTGTAGTAATTTCCGTGAGGTTACTCAGAGGATATTATACCCAAACCAAAATGAGCAACTATACTGAAATAGTAGGCAGAAGGGAACTTTCTCCATACTAAGACAAATAGCCAAGTAGTAGAAGTAAAGATCACTGCAACCAGTGCTATCCTAAAGAAAAACAGAAAGCAACACAAACATAAATCTGAATTGAATCACCACTGTGCATGTCATGACCGCAAAGTTATTTAATCTGACAATTATCTTGCCCTAAACTTAAAGCCTCATTCAGTTTTCTATCTTTTTAAAGTCTAAGGTTATTATTTTAAATGACCTACATGTGGTAGCACCCTGAATAGTATTCTGAAGAAGATCAGTATCCACAAGAAGACAGTGCTGTGTGATTAAGCACTTGGAATTTCTAGGGGAGGAAGAACAAATACCACCACTACTTACTGAATGGACAAGCTTATTAGCTGCACTTCCAAAGCAATGCTACAGGAATAATGAACACAAAGCAAACCAGACCCACCTGGAACACTTTGTATTCTCAGTTGACAGTGAAAAAATGTTTCATCTTAGAAAGGACTAACAGTGTTTTGCATGCACAAACTCTTTAGAGGGATATCTGCAGACCTGAGTCAGGAATTAAAACATCTTCCTGAAAGTCTAAGCACTCCTTCTGGAGTGAGTGGAACAAAACACAGCCAATCAAGCAAGAACTGAGGCAGTATCAAGTTGTTTGGGCTTTTTCAAGGCAACAAACTCCTGAGAGAACATGATGTTTGTGCTGTCAGAGTAAAAGCTGTTTTTGAGTCACGATCTACTCTTCTCTCAGAAGCATGACTGTTTTCAAAACACCGAGTAAAGTGGAAATCAAGTGCATATACTGGAACAAAACCAAAATTTTATTCTACAACAGCCCAATACAGTAGTTCTGCCCTGACTAGAAATCTTTGAAGTCTTCTCATTTCTTGTGAAAAGACTCAACTTATTTCTAGGAAAGAAGTGTTTGAGGCAAATACCCACAGATGATGCTTCAATCAAATCTAAGTTTTTTAAAAAATGTATCTTTTTTTAATGCATGTATTAAAAAAGCTGGAGGAAGAAATTGAGACAGAAAGGAAAGAAACAAACACGTTCAGGGAGTAATGGTATAGACTGCCAGGACACAACCTAAATACTGCAATCACAGATCACTTATTCAGACACATGAGCCAGAAGCTCTCTCCCTGCAAGAGAAGGGACTCCCTCTCCCTTTCAACAGGTTACAGCAAGAGGTTCTCACTGCTTTGTGAGCTCACACCCAGCTAGCAGAAGGCAGCTTTTCTCTCAGATAAAGCAAGGCAGAAAGATCCAGCACAGCAGCTTCCTTGCAGAATCTTGCTCTTGAGCCCCCTTCTTCAACTCTTCTTTCTTCTGGTGATGGGAAGGAAAAGCACATCCTGTCCACATGAGCCCATGCTGCACCCACCTTGTCCACAGTGACAGCAGGCACCTGTGATTCCTCTCCAAAGACATTTACATATAGAAGTCAGCTGAATGGTGTACTATGGAAGCATAAGCTGCACTGGGAGCATGGCATCATAACAAAACAGCAATTACTTACAGAAAATATCCTAAAATATCCTAAATCCTTGCAGTATCTGTAAGGCATTTATATCACAGAAGAACAGATGGAAACACAAGACTCCTGTTTACTCTAAAATGAGTGCCCCAAACCATGCAAGCAGCCACAGGCACCTCCCAGTTTGAGCATACACAGCATCAAGTGGTGAAAGCAGAGTCACCAGTGACACCAGAGAGAAGTTTTAACACCAGCCTTGGGGATTTTTAGCCCCGGAACATGAAACAGGTCAGGTCTGTCTGTTCTCACTTGCCAAATGCCATTGCAGGGCCTCTGCTGTAAGGAAGCATATCCGCCAGCAAAATGGCCCACAAGAGTTGAACCTCAAGGCCAGCAGAACCAAGGGCTGCTGAGCATCAAAAGGCTGCAGATGCACCCAGTCTGAAGGGCTTTCAGAACTCTGCCACATGGTTTCCAGTGACACAGACTTTGAACAAAACATCCAGCTCAGTATCTGCCTGTAAGCCAAAGCACAGCAATGCCCTGGCTCATGAGTTATATTACACACTCAGGCCAAAACAAATGCAACAGATGTAGGAAAAATGAAGACTGATAGCAACCAAAACACAACTATCACTTCTCTCCTCCATCAAGCAGTTATAAAATTATCAAACTTGTGCACTCACATAACAGAACACAGTAAGCAACAAAGAAAAAGCCTTTTATTCAGAAGAGGTTCAGGTGTCTTTACAGCAAAGTCATGATTTCAACTTACAAAGTCAACATTATCACCAGCACCTTTCCTAAAGTGTTGTCTTTTGTAAAATGTCAAGTGTGTAAGCAAAGCAAACAAACGATCCATACCCAAACGCACTTCTACCTCAAAATCTCTACTTAGATTTTGCATATATATATATATAAAGTACATATGAATATCATGTCTTCATACTTCAGGTCCTTCTCCTCCAGGAACCAGCTATAAAAGAGTAAGACATTTTTGCATTAGTGCCATAAAGTTCAGCTTTACAAACCCATACACGACAGCTCTTACTTTACAACAAACATTTTAGGACATAGAGACTTCATACTGGACCACAAAAGTGGCTTTTAGACTCTCCCAACAGAGGAAGTCAGTTATTGCCAGAGACACACAAAGCAAAAAGGCAGCAGGGAGTAAATCAGCATACCACCTCCTTGTGAAGGAAGCAAAGAACTGAAGAACAGAAAAATAAATACAAAAGAAAAAACACAAGGGGATAAAAAAAAAAAAATTAACCACTACTTTTACTGATAGCTTCTTCATTAGCAGCTGAGCATTTCTAAAGAGAAAGAGTTTCACTGGTTTTGGGATCAAAATAAGAAAAATTCTAAAGCATGGACTTCCTGATATGGGAAGATACGTCCCCAAAAGACATGTGAGAGCTAATGCAGAAATGTGTCTATGTCTTGCTGAAAATTCACCAGGTTCTTCTTCAAGGGCACCACACCCCCAGCTTAACTGGATGGTAAGAATTTCACCCCATACAAGGAGTCAGAACGTATGCTATCCTTTCAACATGCAGAACAATAACCAAAGCAGAAAAAAGCTTTGAAATTAATACAGGATGGCACCTGCTCCAACACACAATGCAGAGGTGCAAGATAGGTAAAACAACAAAATGGAGACAACGCCTCATTCATACAGAGCCAACTTAGACTCAAATCTTTCCATTTGAGCCCTCCTCTTCCCACAAAATTAGGAATGCCCTTGTATTGATAGTGAAGGCTTTGTGGCCAGCTGTGCAGACAAGCTACTTCAAACTTCCTGATTTAATGGAACCGTCAGGAAAGCTCAGCTTAAAGGAGTTGAATACAACCACCGATCGATTTACAGACACAGAAAGTCAACACATGCAGCCTCTGATGACTCACCATAGTTATGTTATTTCCATTGAGCAGAATCTGATCCAGCTTTGTGATTCTTCTGCCCTCAGGTGTGATCTCACTAAAGAAGTATTAGAAAAAATAAGTAAGAACACAGAACCAGGGACAATGGCTCCAGATTTGACCACAGAACAGACAGAAATCTCTGCATTAAGGTGACCATTGTTGGAGCTAACAAATAAATCAGCCCTTGCAGCACCATCTTGATAAATGGAGCACCTAGGTACAGAAAGCTAACTGAAAAGGTCTCTTCTACTCAGTACATGGAAATGTGTATTCACCCTCTAAAGCTTGACAATTCCTTGAATATGACATATCAAAATGCTATGACAAAGTAAAAATATTTAAGTTTACTACCTTGTTGAATCTTTGCCTAGGTCTTAAAGAAGTGTAAAAACAAACTAACTACTGGAAAGTTTTCCACACAACCCATGCAAAATTAAGACTACAAATAGGATTCCCATACAAGTATAAACCATGCAATAGCTACTCTATGACATGATGTCCTGAACAGATCACTTTCTTCAAGTGATAGTTTCAAGTAATGTTAAACTAGTTAGCTTGTAAGTATTCCATAAATGTAAAAACATTTTTCTAGCAGACCTTACACAGTATTTTGTCTCAGTGAACCAAACACTAAATCACAACAAGAGGCAGAAAACAAACTTACAATTCTGTAACATCTTCCAGCACCATATCTGAAAATCCAGTTTCAAGGAAAATAAGACCGAGATTTTAAAACTAGACTATTTAATGCTATTTTCATTTTATGCCAAAATGGGATTTTACCTGAAAGTTGTAAACATCAGAATACAACGGATCCATATAAAAAGGTTCTATTCAGTCAACTCAAAACTCTTAAGAGCTATAAATTATTTAGGCCAGAGCATAAAGCAGACAGCCTTAAACTTCCATCAAAGGATACTGACAAAGTCATCAAATCCTAGAAGTGTCCCAACAATTTCTTTGTCGCTCTTCATCACGATGTGAATGCGTGAACCGATGCACTTGTCCACAAGTTCTGCAGATACACAGAAAAGCATACGTTCCACAAAGCAAGTCTTTCGTGCCTTACGGGTTTTTATGGGTTTATTTACACAAATGGAGACACACAACCTTACGCACTCCCCCTCCACTCTCCCACACAAACTTCCCCCCACCCGGCCCCGACATCCCTACACCCATCCCCACTCCCACCGGCCTCTCT
>VZRH01007260.1:273776-294907 GCA_013397555.1 Urocynchramus pylzowi | reverse complement strand
AGTTCTCTGAAGGATTGTTCATAAAAATGGCAGAAACAGACCTCCAAAGAGAGTTTTCATATTTGCAAACTGCAAAGGAAACCAGACTATCCCAATGGCAAAAATGGGACAGCAACACCACTGCAGTGTGACTGCACACTTGCCATCCACAAGAGAGTTATCTCAGCTGAAAAATCTTCTCAGAGATTTTTCACTTCCCTGACAAGCAATAAAGTGAGCAGGATTGACACTGTGGCAAAATTGACACCATCCCTGCCCCTGTCTGGCTTTCTGCTCCACTCCTCTCCTAGAGATGATTCCAGCTGCTGTCCAAGAGGCACAAAAGCAGAAATATCTGCCACTGAGCAATGAGTGAATACCCAGACCAGAAATGACCCGAACAAAAAAGTGAGGTGGTCATGAGCTTTCAGAAATATCTTTTTTCAGAAATCTCCTTGAGTTCTCTGCAATTCCCATCCCAGTAGAGTTGCCCAGTATCCTACAATTTTTAAGATACCCTTGGAAAATAGATTTTACTACAGCAAAGGTACTTGTGTGCCTATTCAGGTAAAGAGTGATCCAAATAGCACGAAAAGTGGAAATTTCCCCGATTTTGATATTATCAATTTTGTCACTAATCTGGAATAATAGATGTAATCATTAACAATAATAAATTAAGGTGTCCTTAAAAAATTAAAACCTACTTTTCACCTAAGCAATTACTGTCCTGCCTACACTGAATACTTGTGTGGGCTAAGACTGGTTGGTGCAAACCACGTTGTTCCTTTGTTTGAATTTCAACTTTTGTATGCTTAATGAGCTGTCATGTATCAAAGCTGGTCAGCATTTTCATTGAAGTATTTTCCTTTCATTGTGCACTTCAAGTTTTAAAGTCAATATTTAACCCTATAATAAAAATATTTCAGCTATTTAACTCCGTAAGAAAAATAGAAATATAATCTCCTAGCATAAACAAACAAGAAGTAATCACATTTTTATCCACTGCAGTACTATAGTAAAGCAATATATCCTAAAACCAGTTCAAATAAAACTAAATTTACTTTGTTTTCTAAGTAACTTATATAAATTTACTTAGTTAAATTTGTTCTGATATTCCTATTAGTATCAGATACAACATGACTGTATGAAAAAAATTGGTTTGCTCTTTCTGGTATTTATTTGTATAAAGCAGATCTCTTCTCTTCCTGCTGTGGTTTGCTATTCCAAAGGAAATGATTTCTTACCATGAGTTAATGAACAATACATTCTGTTAGGAAAATTTGTAAGACATAATAGAAAGGTGCTTTGAACACCTTGGAGACACAAGTCTTCCAACAAGCTACATGGCAGATCTCTCTCCAGGAATGTACATCCCCCCCATGCCCAACTTCCTACCAGCAACTGGGGTTTTGATGGGCCCTACATGACTCTAATCTCCCTCCTGACAACAGATGGCAACATTTTCCTCTCTTTAGGAAACACTGGTAACAACACCAGAAATGGTTTAAGGCAGAATTCAAACTTCACAGCCTTCTACTGTCTGACTGTGCATACAGAGAATATCAGTAAATAAGGCCTCATAGCTTAAACATGAGATATCAGTCCATGGAATAGAAGCTTTATCTATGTTGATGATAACTTTTGCCATCCACTCTTTAGTAAAATCTTTCTGGCCATTTCTACTGGTTGTGAATGACAGTGTGCTATTTGAACTAAGCTCAGCACAACTATAGATTTTTTAGCTGAGTATGGAACTCGGAAGTCATTTTCAGTGATAACACAAATATTTCATCTTAACTTTTCCTTTAAGACTATTCATGGAAGTAAGCTGAAGTTCCCAAGGGCAAAAAATCAGGAATAGACAGATATTTGCTTTAGGATTTGCATAAACAATACCATGAAAAGGATACCAAATGGCAAGGAATTTGGGAAATACAAACTGGAAGAAGTTCCTGTGTTCCTGAAGGAACAACAAAGATGCAGTCAGTGAATAAAACTGGAGACACAGTCCTAGGTACTTCAAAATCTCAGAAGTTCACAATTACCCAGGGTCATACCTAAAAAACATATTTAAGTCTACGTCTTCTTCAAGGTGACCTATTTGACCATTCTCACCAATGACAAATTACATTGGCCAAGAAATTTTGAAAGTTTAGGAAATGGAGTTCTAGTTTATAATATTGTGCAAGCCCCAATACTCAGCCTAATTAATTCACTGTCCTGGATATTGCAAAGAAATATTTAAATGCAGTGAATAATATCTAGTGTCACTGATTTTTCATTTGAAAAATATATAATTTTTCATTTTTTAACAGTAGAATAAATGTAGGTAAATCTAAATATTATAGAATATTAAAAATTTGTCCCTATATTATTCTAATGTGTAATTTAGTAATCAGGGTAAAGGACCACTTGATGTAACATGAAACAGACATAACCTGTCAAATCCATTCAACTTTAAAAAGTATATCTTTAACTGGGGATGAGGAAGAAAACACATCCATTTTAAATGGACAAACATGTTACCAAATTAAATCAACCACTGTTAATTGCACACAGTGGAGCCCAAAGAGTTTTGCTGCTTTACAGGTTAAAGAGTTCTTGCATGGTTTATTATAAGGCGGGAAAAAAAAAAAAAAAGGATAAGAAGCTTGTAGTACAGGAATTCAGAATTTGTGCTATCTCCAGGGATCCTTAATCCATCAAAAGAATTTTTCCATCTGAACTCTTAATCTCCCAAAATACAGAGGGAAGAAGAGAGAAGGGTGTTGAATCTTCAGGATGAATTATTCTCCATTCATTGGGCTCTGTTGGAAGCATGAGTTGCTTTCTGACATGGGTGCTCAAGGTGCATGAAAGTGCCTTCTGTTTTTGGATTTCAAACCAGCAAATTACAGGCTGACATCAACATTTCCTTTCATCTACCTGATCTTCATTTAGATGAGTTTCTATTTTTAATTTTTTTTTTAAATTCTTATATATGTCAATGTATCATAATTAAAGGGCTTCTCTGACATTTGTCTTATTAGTTTTCTTAATCTAAAACAATTGGTAACTGTTGAAATACAAGCATCCAAGACACAAATAACTCATTTGGCAAAACTTACTCATTTCAGAGTGTCTATTACTATTCTCTTTTAAATGGTAATTTAATTCAAAGCCATATCTGTTTCATTACTGGACTTCAAAGATTACTTCAAATTTGGCATCTTTTTTTGTAGGCAGAACTCCGACATTAGGAGCAACGTGTCCAGACTCTGCATAAGCAGCAGGCAAAGGGCTTTGCTGAAAGGTCTGGGCTGAAACAACAATTCAGATGTTTTAAAAGCTTATTGTCTTTCTAAAAATGAAGACAATTTATCATTTCCTTACAATTTAACCATAGTAGTTGCAGAGGAAATATGGGGTTTTTAATTACTTTCAGTATCTAAATAGCTAGTTTTCAGATTCTATTAATCTTTCTGATTAAATCAGGTCTTCTGCTAAAAAAAAAACCTACAAACATACCCATTGATTGCAAGATGAGTTAGTGCTAGATGGTTTTACAGTAAGCCTATATGATCACAAATTCCTTGTAAAATGCATTGGTTTTGCTAATGTTTACATTTCCTTCAGCAGCCTTTATGAAAAGTTTACAGGCTTATGATTCCATAGATTTAACTCAGTCATCCAACAGGGTACTTCACAAGACACCCATATTTGTATATCCCTGTTCACTAATCTCTGTTCTTATTCTAAAGCTCAGCAGTGCAATTTATACACTGGAAATATCAACAGCAAAAGAAAACTTGAAGTCTGTTGATATTTTCTTGTGGCATCCACACACAGTTTTGTTTTATTTCATCAAGGCTCATGGGACAAACAATCAGGCTGAGGCAATATTTCAGCTCAATGTCTTCAAAAGCAAGAAACTTAAGAGCAGGTTTGCTTAAAACAGTGCAAAAGCAGTAAGAAAAGAGACAGGGAATAATTGAATCAAGAGCTTTACACTGTTATTAACTACACCCTCAAAAATTTCAAAGTATATAACTTCATTCTCTGTGTCCTAAGTAATTCCATAAATTACCTTGGATGTAGTTTTTAGAGCCACATTATTGGGTACCACTTCAGTTTAGCACACAGTCTTGAAGAATCAACTTCTACAATGATGCTGCTTCACAAAATGTGTTTTCCATATAGAAATGGGTGCATCAAAGCCCATAACAATTTATTTAAATATTCTTTTATGTATCCCAGAACCTGAAGGTCACAGAACATAATACAAACTTTTGTGACAGAGTCCCAGACACACACAGTCCTACCAGAAGGAGAATAAAAAGCCAAATGGGAAAATTTTTCCACGTTGAAAAGCACTGTTACATCTGAAAAGAATATTCCCCCTCAGCATGAGTGTGAAAACAAGGCACTTTCATACACTAGCCTAAGATCTGCTCTGGGCTTAAAACACCAAACATCCAATTCCTGAAATGAAATCTTTGTGCTGCCATTACCCTGTATCTGGAATGAGGATGCCTTTGGTTTTCCACATATAAATAATTCCCATTGCAGTTATTTTGCTGCAAATAAACAAGAAAACAAGCATGTGGTGAACCTTGGTTCATGTTCTGTGAGCACTGGCTGTGGAGTTAGGCTTTGTGCTGGGTGAAAATCAAACCCACTCAATGGAAAAGCACAACTGAACATATTCATGAATCTGAGGGATGGCAGCTTAGCATAAAGGTGTGCACTCAAAGATTTTGCAGCACCAGACACCACCTCCTCAACACAAGTTTAATCAAGAAAGACACCACCCTGAATTAAACCACAACTCTGTTATGGAGGTTGGACTAAAACAAAAAGCTTTTGAATAAATATACTCCAGTGCAAGGCTTCCATTTCAGCAGTGAACATTATCCTGCAAAAATATTTTTTTAACCACAATATTTTCTAAACAGTTCCAGATTAGTTATCTTGACAGTCTAGATGAGAAACTAAATGGTTTCTTGCATCAAGTGCCACTTTATATGGTCCATAACTCCCTTCAATATATGGGCTAAAGTAAAAGAAAGTGCAACTTTTAGGGTCTCACAGCCCTTGAACCATAAGAGAAAGAGTTTGGCAGGGTTTTGTAGCAGCCAAGCTACCATCACTGTAGGGAGGGAAGATTGATACTGAAGAGAGATCCTTCTGCTTTCAGGATCAGTAGGAGTACAAAAGACAGTCACTGCTCTTCAAAATTGCTGGTTTGGTAAGTCCCCACTTCTCAATAATTTTGCCACTAAATTTTTGAGCCATATGGCAGTACTTTAAATTAATTTTAGAACAACCCATAGGTGATATATGGGTGATTGGGTAGACCTACCGTGTCTCATATGATTAATTATTATACTTATTTCACTACAAAAAGCAATGTTATTACTCCATAATAATAAACAAGGTCAATCCCATATCCATTCTGTATTGAAAACCATGCACATGATCATCACAGATAGATACTCTCCCAAACTGTAAAACTAAGTAATCACTTACAATTTCATGTTTTGTTATATTTGTCCTTCTTTTCATCTCTCTTTTGAAATAAGCAGACAAGTAGATGACAAAGGGAACAACGGATTTAAAATTCATTGCCACAATGAATATAAAAGGTATCAGACAAAGAAACAGTTGAAAAGTTTGCCCTCATTTGAAGAAAAGATTTTTTATGAGAGTTTTTATTCCAATATAACCACCCTTTGTCAACTCCAACATATTCTGAGTGAAAAAAATATCACCTCTCATATTCTTCTATAGATTATTCTTCTTTACAGCTTCACCACCCTGACTGTGACTACAGCAAGCTCCTGCTGTTGGCTTCTCTGGCAAACTCTGACTGCTGGCTATTTCCTGCTGGAATAGGACTGTGAGTATTTCCTTGCTGCCTCTGACCCCAGGCTTTCACCTGGCTCCACTATGGCTGCAGGCTCCAACAGCAGACTCTACCTCCACCAGACCCAGGCTGACCTCACAGCAGATCTCCTGCAGCAGAACCTCTCTTCCTTCCTTTGTTCTTCTTTGTGTCTCTCTGGCTCGTTCCTTCTACCTCAGGGCTCCTCTACCTCCCCCAAGTCCTCTTCCTCCAGGCCCACCCTGACCAGCCAGCCCACCCTTTTATCATGTTTACCTTTATTAGCCATAGCTGTGACCCATTAAGGGTAAGGCTGCTCTTCTTCTTTGGTAATTAGTACAACAGTGAATTATTGGGGTGAGGTCACTTGTTATCCCTTCCTTTACACCTACACCATTCCACCATGAAAAATGAAGACAGAGCTTCTCAAAAAAATTCAATTAGACTTTTCCTGAGTAATATCAAATGTGTCATAATCATAATATGATTTGTAACAGAAGAAAAAACAAACATGGATTTTAAATTTTATATGTGCATCTGAATTGAGGAGCTGCTTATATGATATAACTATTTAAATTAGTATAAATAAAATCCCTTGTGTGGGCAGATGTTGACTTAACTTGGAATCAGTAAACCAATCTGTGTAGCCAAAACTCTCAGAAACACCATTTCAATTAGTATATCCTTCAGTGTTTTCACATCATCTGTTTTGAAAAACATTTCAGTCTAGGGCTATACATACAGCTATAGCTACATTCTCCTCCCAAGCTACTGCATTTCATGTCTATAAAGTTCATAATAGAAAGAACACATTCCACCTATCACTTTTTAAATAAGAATTTAAATAGTACCTTACTAAGGAAAACAATTGAACCAGAAGCACACATTGAAAAATATGAGCAAAGCCAAACCCCTATCATAAAGCACAGCTGAATCCAAATTTCACCACTCCATCATCCTTAGAAATACTGTAGAGGAGCAGAATAAAATTTGCCAGTCAATAAACATTTTTCAGTGTTTGAATAAAGACAGAAACCGCATTATCAGAATCTAAAATAACAAGGGTAAAATAAAATTAATATAATAAAATTACATCGGTTTCTTATAAGCACCTGTGAGAAAAATTATTTTGCCATAAGACAGATGATTCTCTTGATAATTTGATAAAGGGACTTTTCCCCTCATTTTTCACCATTGATGTCACAGCATAAGTATAATACAAAAATCTTAATTTCAAAATACTTTATCAGAAATCTAGGAATAAGAAAAAAGAATCCTATCATATTTCCTCATTTACTGAAAAAGTTCTCTGAGAACTGAAAGTTCAGTCCCTTTACACCAGAAAATTCTCTGAGAATCAATCCAGAGATTTAAATTTAATAATTATAATACAAACACTATGTCTTTCACTGAATAAGACCACAGCAGAAACCAAGCTATCTGACCACTTCTTTTTCCAGAACACATCCAGCCATGAGTAGGTACAACTACAGTAAAAGAATAATAACCAACCAAAGCCAAAAGAGTTATGTAAGACAAAGAAACAGCTGAAAAGTTTGCCCTCAATTGAAGAAAAAGCTTTTTGAAATAGTTGTTATTCAAACAAAGGCACCTTTTGTCAATTCCAACATATTTTGAATGAAAAAAAAAAAAGCTAGACTACATTTAAAATGAAGTTTCATGTATTCCAAAAACTTCACACCTGAACAGTCAAGTGTAAAAGTTTATGGTCTGAACTGCCAGTAACCAAAAGACCTAGCCAATTAAAAGATTTTCACACAGACCTCAGAATTTCATCTGAGCACAAGCATTTGAAAAAGGGCATATTTCACTCTGCTGGAGCTGTGTGTAAAAGAGCAGTATCTACCTAAGGAGCAGCTGAAATTTCTCTTCATGCTACAACACGACAACATGCTGCTCCTTACAGACCTGATTATAAAAATACTAGGAAATTTATTGTTCTCTTTAAAGCCTCCATAGCTATGCCATCATCTGATATATGCTACCAACTGGTGTCATCAGCATGAGGCTGGGAAAGCCTGCTGGCTTGTTTGAACTCTGTTGTGGCCCTTCTGTTTTCTTTTGGGTGGCTTTCAAAAGCTCCCATCTCCTTTAGGCAAGTGCTCAGCATTTGCAGAGCAGAAAATCCTTTTGCTTGTATCCAGTACAGGCAGCAGCTGAGTGAGCCCCACCAGGTGAGGAAAGCTGGATGATGGACCAGTGAAACACAGGGGTTTGCACAACTATTTCATATGTATTCTGCACATGGAATATTTTAAGGTGGCTTATCAAGAACTTTGGAATATATTCTGAAGTACAGCTCTGCTCCCAATCCAAAACATGCAGAGGTTCACATCCTGCTCATTTATGCTGATGCACTGTAGTGCACTCAGGGGCAAGGCAGGGCAAAAGATACTCTATGTCTGTCTGCTTCCTCCTCATCCTTTTGAATCTGGCCACTGTGCCTCTCAAGAGGCACATAAACAAACAAACAAGCAAGCTAGTGCCCCCAGAAGCTGTTAAAGAAAATGGGTCTCCAATGTTTTGATGTATTTCTCACTCTAAGCATAGAGCTGCTTCAACAAAACCCCAAATCATCTGAATCATTTTGTTCCCAAAAGGAGAGGTCAAAATCATGAGTAAGCAGAAATTATAACAGATGTTGACATTTTAGCATTTGGCTGTGGCAAAATCTATATAAATAGGTACTGGAGAAGACTTAACTGTCTGTGGTGGCCCAGACAGCACCAGGAGCCAGAGCTCCTGAAGCCAAATGCTGTGAGAGGAAAGGTCTGTCCCTCCAACAAAGTGAAAAAAGGCTGCAGATTGAGTTGCTGGAGACAGAGCCCCAGACCTTCATGTTCTGGGCCTGTATTAACAGTCTCATCATACTGTGGATGTCACTGAATTTAATTAAAAGGGGTATCAGAAGTCCAGTCTATTTTTTATATTTTAAGAGCTCAGGCAATAGTGTCAAAACCCCAGTGAGGCCAAATTAGACATAAAACCCTCTTAGGTCAATGAAATCACCCAAAAGTAAATCTTGCACTTAGACTAGATTTTAATGGATATGTTAATTCAGTCAATCTGCAGCTCAGCCAACTTTCATTAAACATCATTTTCACAAGTAGCAGTTTTTTCCCTGTTAAAGAAATTGTGTGCACTCCATTTAAAATAAAACTGATATGACAGGCCTTTATAGAATTAATTAATGTCGCATCTTGAGAGAAAGGTGAATGAGGGAGCATTTTAAGCCAGGAATAAAAAAAAAAAATTAGTTTGTTTCACACAATCAGAGATGTTCTTTATGGATCATATAACACATACATGCAAATAAAAATTCCTAATAAGCACACAAAAAACCCCAAGTTCCATAGCCATAAACTGCACAACAACCTACTTTTGGAAAATACATTTAAGATAATCTGGGCAAGAAACATACATTTTATTGCAGTGCTATAAGCATATATGTAGATTGTAAGATATTCCAAGAGGCCTTGCAGGTCTCAAAAATGTCAGAAAACCATTCCTACTGGAATTATTTATATTCATACACACTTAACTCACTCAGATCACGGGCTGCACAAAGTCTTTCTTTTAAACTTGGGATCTTTGTTAGTACATGCACATTCTAAGAACTTTTCCCTGACAAGGCACTGCCTCCTAATATGGCCAAATTTTTGGGTTGGATTAGAAAACCTGCTGTGCAGACAGAGCAGTGAACTGGGTTCTTTGAAAGTGTATCTGTTACAGCAGTCTCTGCAAGAGTTAAAGCTCTTCACCCACACTTGCTTTGGGTTTTGTAAAGCCACCCCTGTTATGACCAGCTCCATACAGAGCAGCTCTGCAGAGCTACCAGGAGTGCTGGCATGGCCATGCTGCCCTAAGGGTATGTGCCTCAAGGAAGGCAAAGTTTGGGGGCAGTCTAAGTTTATACTGGGATGAACTCTTCACAATTCACAATTCCAAGGTTACAAACCCTATTTGCTGAAGACCAGGCATCAGGGTTTTTCTCCTCATAAAGATAGAAAATTTAACTTCAAATAACTAGAATAAAGCAGCCAGAGCTTCCCCATACATTTCTTTCCAGGATATGGTACACAGTACTAACTTTTCAAAATGTACCAGAAATGAGACCTAAGAAACAGCAGAAAATTGGCACATTTGTCTTTATAGACATAAGAACTGTACTATGATTAATCCAAACTGCTTATAGTTCTTTTTTAGCTGTTTTCTTTCACACAGAAATATTGTGAAGCTATTCCTAATCATACCTAAACAGTGTGTTACTGTTTATTTGGGGCTGTTGGAGAGAGAAATATACTTGTTTTTACAAAGGCACTAGAGATCTTCCATATTCAACTCATCTCTTATATTCTGCTTTTGTAGGTCTGTGGAGGCATCACCAGAGGGAAATAATAATGGAAATTAGAAATGAAGCCGACTGCTAAAAACAAAATTAAAGACCTCCGAGAAATTACAGTCTTCAAATTTGTTTTTTTTTTAAACTGACAGGCTGCTGAAACTCAGAGAAAGATAAACACATTATGTTCAACTTCTGGGAGTCTGCCTTACAGTGACAAGAAAATATCCTTGCTTCAAGAAAATGCACTTTAGAAAAAGGGAATAAGAAATTGAATGTAAGGATGGCTGGAAATAAAACAATTTCAAAGGCTTTGACATCAAACAGTTTATTATCATCTGCTTTATAATTGCATCTGCTAGATTTCTAATCTATCAGAAATAGAGAGATTCTGAGCTTCTCATGGGAACAGTCAGGTCTTAATGAGAAATGCAGATGTGAAAGTTAAGCTCTTACTTATCAGGAAAGTGAGGGAGTGGGGAAAGGAGATGGTGATCTTGCAAGATTGAAAAGAATTCTACTACAAAGACTTCTCTTTCCAAGCGCAAAAAAACCCCCACAAACTTCTGCTGTGAATCAGTTTATTAAAAAAAGGAGATCCGGTTTAAACAGCTTTCAGTCCAATTTTAAGCAAATCTGAAAAAAAACCCACAAAGACAAAAACTGGTTAGTGACAAGAAGAAGCCTTGGCACACTTCTGCATTTAGCACTGTCAAAACTATTTTAACCAGGACAGTAAAAACATGTAGCTTTACAGCAGTATCTCAAAAGAATTAATGAGGTATATATTAATATTCCAAGAATATGCGGAAGCATGGCAAGAAGAAAAATATGTGTTTGTGGGTTTTAACAAGGAATAACCTGGGCTAACAAAATGAGAGTTGATAGTTCAAAAGCAGCTGAGAAGGCACATGGCTACACTGTGGAAAATTAGGTTGGTTGGGAGGAAATGTTTCCACTGAGAGGGGCTAACAGGAATAGGCTGGAAGAAGACAGGAGAAAAATCTTTGCAGAGGAAAGTGGCACCAAAAGCAAATACAAGCAAAGAATTTGGTATTTTCACACCCATGGACAGATGCAGTGAATTGGTTTCTGCAACGGAGATGGAACACATACAGGGCCTGGATATTGCAAGTCAGAGGGGTGATATGCACAACGTGGCCTAAAGAGCCAACACAAGGCAGGGGTTTCTTCCCAACCAAAAGGGAAATCATGTAAATGAGAATCTGATGGTGAGGAAGGGGAGTCCTGGGTGACTGCACTGAACCATCACTGGCTGAATGTGGGCAGGTGGAGACAAGCATGTACAGCTGTGGGTCTGCCAACAGCCCAGGTAAGGACAGCAGTGACCTTGTGCCCTGGGACAGCTCTGCCAGACCTGATATGAGTGAGGAGAAGTGGTTGAATGTGCATGAATGAAGCTCTGTGACTAGTTCTTCTCGTCAGGGGTCTCGGTGAAATCAAGACACAGGAACTGCCTCCACTATCTCAGATAAACTGTAATGGGAATGCTGGAGAAGCTTAGTAACAAAAGATGAATTTTGGATACTTGCATGGGCCATGAGGTTTTATTGAGCAGCATCCTCATTGCACTGATGGTGGCAATAAAAAAAAAAAAAAAAAAAAAAGCAGAGTTCTTCAGGAGGATGATAAGGGAGGGAAAGTCAGGGACACAGGAGAGATCTTGAGATGAATTAAGTAAAGGTCACTGGGGTATTGGTGAGGATAAGATCAGACACTGTGCAGGCAAGAAACACCTACATCCAGTGCCAAGAGATAAAAGGCAGAATGGTGAGAGGGGAAGGAAAGGCAAGCCAAGGGCTGGGGTAAAGTCAGATCATTTATTGCCCGTTTTCTCAGAAAGAGCACATGAAAAGGGTGAAATGGAAAATGGATGTGATTAGAATTGAAAGGCTGTGAGGAAAATTTGTCTAATCTGCTTGAAAGAAAAGTGAGCTGTAAGACAAAGACAGAGGACTGCATTGTTTCCCACAATAAAGGCTTGTGGGTTTGATCTGGTAAATCAGCCTTTGTTTCGATTCTCTGGTGGTAGTGCTTAATCTCAAGTAATTATCATTGCTTTGCAGTGTTCTCTGCATCTCCCCTAACTAAAACAATATAACAGTGAATAGGAGGACATTTTAAGGAATTCATCAACTCAAATATTCATAATTTGGACAGGAGCTCTTAGTTTCTGTTTTTCCTTAAGACAAATCCCCACTTTTTTTTTTTTTCCCAAGCTGTATTTTATTTAACCTTACACAAGATATTTAATCTATATTAAACATATTTAAGTTTACCATGAATCATACCAAGATGTCACATCATTACAGAGTTAATGCAGAACCAATATCTTCTATAGCTCCTGACTAATTCAATAGAAATTCATAGGTTATTTTTAAAAAAATTATAAGAGGGTTTTTTAATATAAAAATGAAGCAAGGAAGAGATTAAAATACAGTGCAATGCTCAGCACATGATGCCAAGAAATTTTCAAGCAATTAAGAATAACAACTAAGATAAACTGAAATGGTTACCTTAAGAAAGGTTCATTCTCTCTAGCACATATCCTAGGGTTTCTTCCTGCCTTTCTTATGTGTAGCTGTTTCCACATCCTAAGCTAATACACTTAATTTTTTTTTTTTTTTAATTTCCATCTATTTATCTGCCTGCAGAGATGGAATTGCACAGAAAAAAAAAAAAATCACCTATGTCAGAAAGTCCTTAACCTCTAAAATAAAGCACCATCAAGTTCTTCTGGAAAACTCTTACTGCCCTAGACATCAGGTGCCCTCTCCTCTCACACTGGCACAGAAGTGCCAGGTTCTGCCTCAGCCAGGACAATGACCACACTGCAGGTGGTGCCATGGCCAGGGACTCCTGCCACCAGCCCTCACAAGGCCAGCCTAAGCTGTCCCCTGGGCAGCCCCAGCCAGCCCTGAGCCCCTGGGGCTGCGATGGGGCAGGTGCCCAGCTGCCTGTGCCCAGGGCACAGCGAGCGACAGCACGGGCAGAGGGACAAGGGACACTTCAGTGTGCTGCCAAAGAAGGAAATATGGAATAGAAAGTAGCTTACATAAGAACTCCTGTAGCAAGAATATACCCACAGGTATGGAGCTCTTTCAATTATTTTTAGCTGCTCCATTTCCGAGCATACACCAAACTGTTTGGTTATCCTGCTAGAGGAGAATTGTGTTACAACGCATATAACATTTTCATTTCATGCATATTACCACAAGCTTGTTCTTCAAGCAGCTCTTCAACCATTTCTTTTTTATATTAACTTATTGTACCCATTTTCATATATGAATCCTTTGGAATTTCTGACTCCTCAGTAAGATTAATTTTCTAATTTGAGCAAAAAGTAAGTATTTTGCATTATTGTAGAATTTGTTGTTTAACTTCGGATGAATTTATATTTTCACCCATTATATAAAACTCATGTAGCAAATTTAATTATTTTGCTGTTTATTTAACAGTCTTTTAAATTCTGTTTGTCAAAATTACTCTGCTGTAATTACTTCTCTTCCTCCTTACTAAAGCTAGGCAAAAAATAATGGTTAAATACTAGCTTATATCAAAAGTCTAAACACCAATGTATCATAATGGAAAACAAAGGAATAACTTGAAAGCATATCTGCAATTCTTTATCCTTTATCCATCAATTACAGGAAATAATGGCAAAAATTGCATTAGTGTGTGTTTTCTATGAAATCCAGGAGTATAATACAACAACCAAGTGTAGAATCCAGAAAAGTATTATCAGCCTGATTTCTTGTCTGTTGTTTGGTAACTACATTTCTTTCACCCTTCTAAAATGCAAACTCAGAATTCATGCTAAATGTAATGTTCATTAAACCTTTTTTTAAAATTTTTCCCCCACAACTATGAGAATTTCAAATACATGAGTGAATTTATTTATGTTTGTTTTTTATATAGGTAGAACTTAAAAATCACAGGTTAACACAGGCTGGAAGGATCCCCTTACAAGATCTCCAGGATTATCAGCAGTGTGAAATTTCATATTAAATGCCTTTGAGGCAAGGAAGAGAGATTCCATCAAAAATACAGAATACAGGATTTTTCCACTTAAAACCTCTTAAAATATAATCAAGTTGCTGCAATTAGGGCTAAGAACAGTATGACTAGCTGTAACGCTCATCTTTCCTTATGAGAGGACAAGAAGAGGGTGGAACATATCAATAGCAATGCTGGGGAGAAAAAAAAACACTTCTAGACAGAACTGGACGGAATACTTCCACAACCTCTACAAAAAGCAATTTCTGTTTTCACACAGGGAGAAAAGTAGCTTGGAATGGAGCAAATCCAGTTTTACTTCATAAACAGTTTCCCATTTGCTGCACTGATTCAGCTGAAGCCAATGTAGGCTGTTAGCACAAACAAAATGCTTTTTGGTGTTTTTTCTGTGGTAAAAGTTAGGCACACTGGATGACAAATCCTATTTTCACTGCTTGCAGTTCTTTGCAGGGATATTAAACCTTGCAAATCAACTCCAGTACATGAAGGTTACCTACACTCATGATTTGCATCCTATTTTTAGCTACAAAATATAAGAATATAAAGTGCAAATATCAAAAGTGTCTAGTGGTGATTTAGCTCTGCTGCCTTTAAAGTCAGTCTTCTAATTCCCACTGGACAAAACAAAGTTAGTTAAATCCAAAGCAATTGCAAAAATCCACTCAAGTGTTATGAAGTGCATGGTTACTCACTAGATCAAAGGAGGTTTTTAAAACAATCCTTAGGAGGAAGGGGTCAGCTTATTCTTTCATGAAAAATAATAGAAAATACACACTGGTCCCTACTGCAGTGGAGAGATACCAGGTTCGTGTGAGTATTTGTACATTCTGGGGAAATGGGCCTTGTTTGACTAAATTTAGCAGCTTTTTCCTGTGTGCTGCTCTTGTAAATGAAAACACAATCCCTGTAGGCAGTCTCACAATTTCCCTTTGTCTTAAAGATCTCTATACAATTCCTATTACAGACCAAACACCAATATTCCCTGTTTATAGTCCCTAATGTCTGTTTGATGAGTGAGGTCATTTCTCCCTCCAGGAGACCAAACTAACACAACCCTACTGTATATGTATGTAAGGGGCATGATGACCAATTGCCAGGAAATGCATTATCATGAACAGCTTTTTAAATTATTGCCACTGATGGTTTCAACTAGAATTGGAACTCCTTCTTCTGGAATGTACCTGTACACGAGAAAAAGAAAGCTCTGCTTTGTACCAGTCATCTTGCATTCTGTCTCTTCCAGTTTCTAACTTGTAGAATTAATATTTCAGACAGAGATTTTCTCCAATGATATTCACTTGATTTACATTACTTAAGTATCTTTCAGGCCAGTGTAACTATCAGAAAAAGTGCAAGATCAAAATTTAAATTTTGCAGTAGTTAAAATTTCCAGAGGAAATAAATTTTTTACTGTTACTCCGAGGGCTAAGGAAAATCAGAACCCACATTTGAACAGCACATGCTATTCCACCCTGAATGCTCCTAAACTTTGTCTAAAGGACCCAAATCTCTGCTGACAGCAATAGGGTTCCCTCTGCAGACAGACTGCTGGGCAGGGTGCCCCACCACACAGCCCATGCAGGGATTAAACTGGCAATCAATCATGAAACCTGTATAAAACACACTGCAAAAATTCCAGGGGGAGGAAGTTTCCCCAGTGCACAGAGCTGTCCCTGTTCTCTGTTGGCTGCTGGAGCAGCAGTGCACAGGTGTCACCTCCATCCCCCCACACCTCAGCGCTCCTGATCCTCCACTGACAGCAGCATCTTGGGAGAGAATGCTCCACCAGGAGCTGGAAGTGCATGACTGACCTCTTAGAGATGGCTGCAGGGCCTGACAAGGTGATGACATCCTGCATCTTTATTTTTATTGCATCAGCTGACTGGAAGGCTCGTATCTCAAGCATTTAAACTGACCAAAGGTCAAAGACATGCAAATGTCAAAAATAAAATGTGTTAAAGTGAAGCCAGCAATGTCTCAGTGAATAACTCAATGGAATCTCCTGGATTAACTGAATTATTTTTTCAATCATATCAATTTTAGTTCTTAAGAAACAATTTCTAATTCACGTATTTACATTTTTAATTATCTACATCGGACAAATAGATTTCACTTTCATCATGCTTTGAATAAATGAAATATTCTTGCTTTATGAATTGCTTGGAAAATACTGCAGATGTTTACTGAATTCCACTTGAATATCACCACAGAAGTTGAAAATTTTCATCTCTCCTGTTCTATACCTCGCAATAAACGTTAATTTTTCTGTGCTTGTCTGTATACAGAGAATTTAAAAGAAATGTTTCACTGCATTCACAAAAGAATTGATGAGCATCATCTTAAATATAAAGAAAATGAAAAGTTGAAAGAGATAAAAGCAAAGAGTATTACAAATAAATGAATTTAAGATTTATTTTATGCATTTACTGCAACACCACAAAAAAAAAATCCCACTTCCTTGTAGATATTTTTTTATTCTCTACCTTCAGATGAAGGTAGAACAATCTTTTTTAAAAAGATTGCTCTTCAGCTGTGATGCTTTGACTGTGAAAATACTAACAAAAAGCAATTCCACCCAAACAAAATTTATGCAAAGGTAGTCACAACTCTTCAAACATTAAAAAATGCAAGAAATAGAATCTTCATTTCAAGGAAAGTTATTCAGAAAAAGAAAAGAATCCAGAAGTGCTATTTTCCTTCTTTCTGTTCCTTTTCTTTCTGTAATAAAAATGTTTCATAGTTTTGACCTATGCTCGTATGTTCTTTCATTTTCCTTTTTTTTTTTTGAAAATTCTCCAATATGGCTGCACTTACAGCATCATCAAGTTTCTTTATTTGACATACCTATTCCATTTCCCATTAAAAAGCAAACTGAAAACATAGTCAAACCTCTTGCTCTTGATGAAAAGGGTTTAGAGTTATCAACTAATTTGGAAAGTTTCTTGCATCTGGGCTTTTCAGTTTCTTCAATACAAACTAAGCATTCTCAGCTGTGCAAAACCAAAACATTGCCTGGATAATTGTGAACAAACCAAGGTTTCCAAGCTGATTTTGGCATGCCAAATGTTCTCAGGACCCATGGTTAGATCCAGATGTGCAGTGAAATGAGGCTTTCCTTCATTATTCATCTCATTTTTTGGATCTTTATCAGCTTACAGGATAGGCAAATCACTAACAAATATAATGGGACACTTAATTAGAATTAAAAAGAAAAANATGTTCTCAGGACCCATGGTTAGATCCAGATGTGCAGTGAAATGAGGCTTTCCTTCATTATTCATCTCATTTTTTGGATCTTTATCAGCTTACAGGATAGGCAAATCACTAACAAATATAATGGGACACTTAATTAGAATTAAAAAGAAAAAATTAGGAGCTTAACAGATAATGTACTTTGAAAGGTATATGAATGAGAAATAAACCCATCTTCAGAAGATTTCTTGTTCCATTCAGTCATGTATAGCTGCTTTGGGAAAAAAACTTTGAAGTGTCTATTTTGCCAGTGGAAGGAAAAGATATTTTGTTTCATCATTTATTTATACTTTTAGATGGGGAGCTGGAATTATTTTTCAGTAAGCATTGGCAGAGGAAACAAACTTGATAACATAACTGTTCTTGCCATCTGCACATACTTCACACATTGTCATACAGAGTCACTTGGATAGGAAAACAAACAGAAAATTGCCGAGTTCTGTGTGTTATGTAAAACGCTCTACTTGTCAGTACAATTTGGGAGTGCCCTCACCTACACTGAAGGAAAGATGTTAATCTAAATTTGACAGAAGTGTCTGCAAGAGGTTGGGAGGATTATCTGTGAAGTTTAATAGTAGCAGCAGTTTAGGACATATTTAGACCTTCTCACTTGCACGAGGCAAACTTCAGGAGTGGAACCAGCCATCTGCTTCTGCACACAACGGCCTTTAAAAAGTAATTTTTCTGTCAGGCACTGCTTGACTCATTCTCAGAACCTTTTCTGATGGAAAACCATCAGTTTATGCTACCTGAGGGTATTGTCTTCTGTGGCTGTCAGAGAAGCAGGCTCACTGTTTTCTCCCAGGTTCCTCTGCAAGCACACTGGAAGCAGGATCCATGGGTAGTCTGCTACCTTTTGCTGTCTTTTCCTGAAATCCTCACCTTTTCTTTCCACTACCAGCAGTCTGAGGGTTGTCTTACCTTGATTTGGATCCTGCAAAGACACCAAAGTTAAGCTCAAGCTCATGCTTGAATCTGAGTGGTTATATCCATTTTACCAGATTCTGGAGCAGTCTGGGTGCACTCTGTGGCTAAATCCTTTCTGTAACAATGAGAGCTCTCCAGTATAAGATTTCTTTTTTCCCTGTTTCCCTTCACACCCGTGAGCAGGCATTGACATCACACTAAGCCCTTCTTGGGGAGAAAATTCAGGGTGGGCAGCAGCCCATGGTCATTTCCAGTAGGGTTTCTCATCTGAACAAATAGGGTACAGCACCCATCCAGCAGGACAGGAGACACACCTGCCCTGCAGTTCACGTGTTAGAACCACTGCTATCAAGGACAGCATGTCACAGAATGTGTTAACTGTGTCACTGCTACAGTGATTCCTATAGAGAAAAAAAAAAAAAAAAAACACCCTCAAAACCTTCAAAAAACACCAGCAAAACCAACATAACAACTAAAGTTTTATAAAAACTTTTAACAAAAGATTATTTTTTGAGAAAAATAAACATCTTATCCCACACAAAGGATGTGTCTTATCACCCCCTGCTGTGGTTGTAAAACTGTCACACAAATCAGATTAAGCCTTGTAACATAATAGCTACATGTCATTGTTTGATAACAGGCTGGAAGTCATCTGTACTAATAGTAAAATGCAAGAAAAAAAACCCACCAAAAACCCAAAACAAACCAAAACCATCCCCCAAACATAATCCTCATAGTGCCATAAAATAGACAAATAGACATTTGAGAAGAGATGCAACTGAGATTAGTCTTACTTAACAGCACAGTTTTTGTCCTTTCTTTCTGTCTTGAGGTTAAGCAAGCTAGCATAGCAGATATTGTATACAGCACTTGAAATGAACTGCCTGTGCATGATGTATTCTGGGGGAAAAACCAGAAATGATGAGGAATACATCTGAATACTAAGGTAGAGTCACTTCTACCCCAAACCCTCTTCCCTACAGAAAGATATGGCATCTTTAATAAAATACATTCCTAGTGGTTAATGGAACACACCTTCCTGCTGCTTGCTTAAGGAAAAAATATCTCAGTAAGTATATCAGGATGATAATGGAGATATATTTAGAAATCCTGTGATGTGAAAATGCAGTCACAGCATCCTTTCTAAGAGTACAAGGGAGAACTTCTCAAAGAGAGACTTGGAAGCTTATGTTCACACAGGAAGATTGCTGATGTCTGTATTATCAGCATTCCAAGCCATGGGGATTTCCAATGCCGACATTCCTCTGACAAGTTTGCTTATGGCCAAGTAAGGTGGAAATGTAAAAGGCTTTGGGAGGGACACGTTGGATAATCATTTTGCTGGGATTGCACTCAGAGGATGCAAAACAGAAGACACAGGAAAAATATCAAGAGATACTTGATAATAGGGAGATACTTTGCATGCAATGAATTACTGCTGGAATATTGGTTTATTACTTGCATCTACCACACAAGATGAGGGCATGATGTAATCAGGAGCCAAAGCCTTCTCAGGAGAAAAAAAAAATTAGCCATGTACTTCAGCCTTTAGTCTGTCTCTTGTTTCTGGGATAACTCATGTTTTGATGCACTTAGTTGGCTGATCTAATGCAAAACATCTTGAGGAACACAGGCCATATGGCTTGGGAGGTTGAACATGTGTAAGGAAGAAGAAATGAATTCTTCAAAAGTTCAGCTGCAATGAAACTGTCACAAATGATGCACTTCTTATCTATTAAACATGTCACTATTAATGTCAAAACAACTCAAAGATACGCTTAAACACAGTGAAAATGCTACATCCCTTGAACAAAAATTCATGCTTTGATGAATTTAATACATTCATCATACAGAAGTGTGTTATATACATAAATGCATTTTGCTTGGAAAATTAACTTACTCCACTTTTTAATATGAGATATGGATCATATCATGATCTTTGGATGTCATAAAGCTTGTTACTGAATGCCAGCTGCCTTTGCCTCTGCATGTCTTCCCCCACTAGAAAAGAACTCAAACCATATTCATACTTCAAACTGGACACTAGTGTTGCACTATTTCACAAATATAATTTAAACCTCTTCCTAACAAAAACAAATTTACCAAAATACACTTAGATCTTAAATGTGCAGCTTAAATTTCAAAGAAAGGGTGTAAGAGACCATTAGCAAAGCCAGGAACAGCTACAAGAAACATCTACAGTTAAAACTGCAAATATAGCTTGGAATGACAGAAAAAAACTGATTATGAGCACTTATTCCATTAACTCTCCTTGCCCATGGTGCCTCGGTTTCTGAAGCAGAAACATATTTTTCCTGGTTTGGCAACAACTGATAGAAGGAGTATGGTGTTAAGATGAGGTTGGACTCGCTGTAAAAGCAGGGTTAACACAATCATGCCTTCTGTTGTGCTGCCTGCAATACCAGAGGAAATGCAGAGAGCTTTTTGGAATCTCTTTGAAGCGCTACTGGAAGTGCTGTAGAGTTTGTGAGCAGCAGATTTATATAAAAAACTTTGAAATGGCAAAATCTTAACCTTTGTGGTAAAGACTAAAGGAAAACTATGGGCTCACAAGACTGCCATAAAAGTTATGTATTTAATTCTTTCATGTGGGGAAAAAAAAAAAAAAAAAAAAAAAAAAAAAAAAAAAAAAAAAAAAAAAAAAAAAAAAAAAAAAAAAAAAAAAAAAAAAAAAAAAAAAAAAAAAAA
>VZRH01007260.1:251027-273617 GCA_013397555.1 Urocynchramus pylzowi | reverse complement strand
TATTTTTTAAATTTTTTAATGGGGAAAAAAAAAAAAAAAAAAAAAGACCATGTGTGTTTCTGAAAGTGCTAATTATTTTGCCAGGTTGAATCACAGCTGAGATGTATCGCTGTCATTAACCTCATTGTTAATAGTCTTTTCAATAAATTATCACTGGGTGTTCCTTACAGCCCTTTCAACTTCACATAAAAGAAAATGATCTATCAAATTTAAAGGCTTACGAATCTGAATCTTAACACAGAGATGAGTGAAGCAGCTCTCGGGGGCTACAGCTACTTGTGGACTAAAATGTAATGGAATCAAAGACAGCCCTATTGCAAGACAGAGGGAAGCACAGCCTTGGATTTCCTACTGGATATGGCCATCACCAGCATCTGTGATTCACCCTGGGCTGCACAGGAGGAGCAGGATGTGCACCACAGAATTTGAGTTTTTAATAGCAATAGGCATACTGCACAAATGCCAGGCTCCTGGTAAATCCATGGTTCAACCACCTCATCAATGTCACTCATCTTCAGCCTGGATCTGGTGCCCAACAGCCCCTCCTGCCCCCAGCCCCACCTCCTCAAGAGCTCCCTCCCTTGCTGGCTCCCCCAAGGCTTTCAGCCACCAGCAACATAGAAGAGTCCTACAAACAAGGCTTTGGCAGCTGCATGGAAGTAGGAGGAGGAGAATTGCTGCTCACAGAAGGCCACCCCTCTCCTAATCCTGTGGGACTCTGCCTGTGAAGAGATACAGGCTTTGCTGGCAGGGGCAAAGGCTGTGAGAGGCTGTGACAGCACCCTACCACTGCACACAGCAGGTACACACAGACAGCTCTCAGGTTCTCATAACCATTCTAAGATTTTCAAAAATTCCCAATATAATTTTCTCTTTAAGTACCTCAGCTTTAGAAGCTGCTCCTCAAAGCAGATTTAGATACTTGCTGATGGCAGGTGACTGTGGGGAACGTGGGGAGATTTTGTTGAAATCTTAAATTTATCATAGTTTTTTCTCATAAATGCAGATATGCCAGACACCTTGTTGCTAAAACAATCATTTGAAAAAAAAAGGTCCCTTATCTGTTTCATAAGTGCTCTTAGTCACATGGAAGGAAAAAAATTAATGACCTTGGGAGGACGTGGGAGGAAATCAATATTTTAAGGGAAGATCAAAAAGGATTCATGTTTTAATTAGTCTCTTAAGTTCTAATGATAAACTAGTTTTGGGATGATTGGACGAATTCTCCCTGCATACTAGGATCTCCTTTCAAATATATTCATTTTTATTTTCTGTTTATTTTGGGGAAATACATCTGTACAGTTTGATAAGCTATATCTTTTCTAAGTTTGTTATTTTGTTAATCCAAAAAGAATTAAAATACAAAAGGCAAGAATTATTTTATATGTGTAGACCTGCTGAATTCCGACACTTTGCAGAGGATAAGTACAAAATGAGAAAAAGAAGGAAAAACCCAAAGCCAAAGACCCCCAACTTTTAAGGCAGACACTGAGTCCTCCCTTAACCTAAAATTGGTTCCCAAATCTGAAACTCTTGCAAACTGTGCAATAAAGTGTGCATTGTTGAGCAATGTCCTGGTCACCAAAATGGAAGGAGAGTTTGTTCTGCCATAGTCAGGATGAAATGTTCACCACATCACAGGGTGGGATTTGTGCTCTGACCTCCTGAGGATTCCCAGGCAAAGCAGCCTTGGGTCTGGCACAGAGTTTTCACCAGGGAAGGGCACCAAGGAAATGCACTCCTTTGCAAAAGAGAGAAATGCAAGTTTCCAGCTATAATTAGACAAGTCATGGAACTTTTAATGAACTGTACTCATTAGTGATACAGCTAACCAAGGCAATTAAACCCTCTCACTATTCTGGTAGCTATAAAACTGATTATGGTGTTCTCTTCTCTTCCCTTTTTTATAATTTTGCCTTTAACAATTAGAGCAGCTGCAGCAACCCAAACTAAAAGAAAGAGAGTTTTGTTGTGAGCCAATAAATTCTACTTTGTATTGCATACAGATCTTAATTATGCAAGATATTTTAATTTTTCACAAGGACACAGCACTAAAAAAGAAAAGATAAAAGAAATAAATTATTTCTGGAACATAAAACAGACAGACTCTAGGTGGCAAAACTGGATAGCAATAAAAATGAGGAATATTTTGAAATTGGCTTTAAGAAAGATAATTTTTGAACCTGTAATAAGTAAAAACAGGAAAAGAGTGTCTAACAATGATTTAATTTCTTTCTGGCAATAGACTAAACAAAGTCTGCTTATTTTCATTTCTGAGGCACAAAGTTGTAGTAGTGCCTGCTAAGCAGAAAAAAAACCCAAACCAACATTAACTTTATTAAGGTAAAATCATTACTGTTATTTGCAATTTGGCAGTCCACAGAACCCTGGAATGACGTTCAGTCTGTTTCTGCCCTAATGTATGGTAAAAACCTTCATCAAGAATTTATAATCTGAGGGCAGGAGGAAATGAGGGTATTCATTGCCATTGCTTTACAAAATTACAGTCAATAATCCAAGATATTAAAGCAAATACTCTCCAAGCTAGATAGGCACTTAATTCCCCTTGAATAAATTAAAATTTTTAACTTAAGACTACATATGTTGCATCTCTGACATGACTCCTCAAGCTTAAAGAAGATTGAATTAAGATATTCTTGTTACCTATTTCCTTTTTCATCTACCATTCTAGAGCTAGAAGAACTCAGAGATGGAAATACTCAGACATTTTACATCAAAAAAAATTTTAAAACATAGTATTTTTCTAAAAATAATCCTCTATTAATGTGTGTTGATGTTATTTCACTGGACACTGCTATATTCCACCACTTTGGGCAGAAATAATATTTAAAAACTGCAACCAGATAATGAAATTTATAGAAAATACTGATTGAAAGACATGTGAAGCTTGCATTTTTTGAGAAATACAAGACAGAGGTACCCCACATGTGTGAACATGTGGAAATAGAGAGTTTGTCAAGTATAAATTCATATTTATTATCATTTATTATCATTATCAAACATCTCAGTTTGCACACTGCCTTAGTATTTAATATACTCTTAGTAAGATAGAAAAATATTTTAAATTTAGATGAAAAGCAGAATGAGGAGTATATTTCAATTAAAAAAAAACCACTGAGAACCCAGTGGTTTTAGGGTTTTTTTTCCTGCCACTCCATTATTATTCTGTGTTAGTTTAACAATCCACTGAGAACGCACAGGTAGGTATATAACAAAGCTCATTATAAATCTTCTATTAGATGTAGTTTAGTTAGTTCCCTTCTTGAGGCTCCTGTGTACAGAGATGCAGAGAGCTGGATGCCTCGTTACAGATACTGTCATCACACTCAAGAAGTTCACAGCAATTAAGAAAGGAAGGCACCAGTTCCAGGCAGAGAACAAAATCTCAGCAGCAGAGTCCTGCATTCACATGATTAAACAGCCTGGAACATTCAGAGGCTTGTGCTAAACACAGATTAGTATCTGCAAGAGAAACAGCATCCTTTTGAGACTTTTTTTGCTCACTACTATGAAGCAAAAAGATGAGGTGAGGACTCATCAGACCGTTGGTCTTTTAACCCACTCATACAGGGACTGAGATACCAAAAAAGTTGAGATAAAAATTTAGCAATGATATGAAGTAATATTTAAACAATATTGTGCTATTATTTATCCAGCTGGCAGGGGATCTCAGTTTGATCACGTGCCAAGGCACTGAAGCACCACTGGACATCCAAGGGCACAAATGAGGCAACAAAGCCTGAGCATTTTCTCAATCAGAAAGGGGAAAGCCACTTCTCCCTTGACTGGAGATGCACTGGAGCATCAGTACCATGCAGGGGTGCCTGCTGCAGTGCTGCACAAGAGTCTGGTGTCTACAAATACAGAGGCAAGTTAAAACTATATGTCTGATTCACTAGGGAAACACTATCTTCTCTCTTGGCATTAAAAAATAAGTTTTTAGTTTTGTTTTTTTTTTTTTTTCCCCTGCCACTCTATAACTATTCTATGTTAGTTTAACAAAGAATTCAGATTCTTTGTTAGCTAAACATAAGTTTAGTGCTCACTTTACATCTCTGTAAACAAAAACAGTGTTTGGGGACATTTTAAAAATAGAATTCTTTTTCGCAAAGGAAAATGATCCTTTTTTTATAAAAGAAAAAAGAGATTCAGTAATTTTACCACACTTCTGCAATATTTAATTTTTTATTCTAAAATTTAGAATTGTCATGTATTATTCAACATTTTCCTTGCTAGAATTACACAGAACAGGCGAGTTTCCTGAAACCAGCAGAGAGGCTTCATTTCAAGCATTTTGCTGAACGTGTTGGTTATAGCTTTATGTAAATTAATCAACGGGACATTCTTTGTAGTTTTGGCCACATGTGTATTTTGACTGAAATTTTTTTAGAGATAACAATAGAAAGTGCATCATGTGAGATATGAGGATTTTTTCAATAGCTGATATCAGAACTAAAGCATTTGCTAATCCAGATACAGACAGGCAAAATCATTCACACAAACACATTTGTATTTTAATTTTTTTTCCCCAAAGGGCCCCCACAATATGTGAATATTTCATATGTGAAGAATATGAATACTGAGTGTTTAAAACCATAAGCAGGGTACTATAAAATGCCTGAATCTGAACTGAATGTACAGGGACAATTCACACAATCAGCCCTGCTATTGTGCAGTAGATTAATTCCCCTGAAACTCCTGGTACCTACCAACCACTGCACATCCCTTATGAAAGACACATAAGCCTGACACCTCTAAATTTATACTTTATAATCTAAATAATGCTCAGACTAGGGCTCAAATAGTAATCCCCCATAAAAATACACAGCTGTGCACTTGTCTAAAGAAGATAGGCCTGAAATACCTTGGGGTAATTAAGATCCAGTGGGTTACCAGGGAATACACATGACAGACAAGAAAATCCAGATCACAAACTGCACCCTTAATGAAAACCCAACAAAATGGTAATGGCACCTGAACTGCCTTTTTTTCTCAGCTTTTCTCAGGAGCTAATACTGAGAGAGAGTAGGCAAAAATATATCACCCTCTTTTTTGCTGTGAATAAATGAAACCCCTGATTCTGCCCTATAAATCCATTTAAGAAGCTAAAATAGAAAACCAAAACCAACCAAAAATAAAATGTAAAAAAAATATGCCATAGATTCAAATAAATAGCCCAACACCCCCCAACTGGTGTCTGAGATATCAAAAGCCAGAAAGGAGCAGAGCAGTGCTCGGCAGCCCAGGGATCAACAGCCTGGCACTGTGGCAGTGCCACAAGGACAAGGACAGCATTCACAGCCCAGGGGAAAGGAGTGGCTGAAACATTTTGCACTCTGCTGAGATCAAGGCAGGTCTGGCAGCTGTTCTGTTTTAGGAAGCTTTTGAGGCATCAGTCCCAGCTACAGGTGCCAGGGCAGAGTGGTGTGTAGGGTACAGAGCTGTTCCTACCTTGTAGGAACAGTGGCCAGACTCACTCCTTGCAATTTCTTGTCCCTCTGCCCCATCAAGGTTTTCCTGAACCTACACCATGGTGGTGTTACCTACAGCCACCAACCTCTGATGTGACACAAACCTCCCAATGAGTAATTTTCCTGGATATCTCTGCAACAAAAAAATCCCAAAGAGAAAATCCCAGAAAATATGCCAGCCTTGCCCCTGAATTACTTCTTCAAGTTGAATACTTCTCACGTTGTAGTGTAAAATCAGAGACAGAATTGTTCATTCATCTGTCATGCAACATAATTGTAAACTTAGAATAAAGACATGCAACATACCATCTTCAACCATGTCTAATTAATACAGAGTAGTTTGAAAAGGCAGAGCAATCACATGTGAAGCTTTCAGCAGTCATTTTCCCTACACCGCTCCTTTTATTTTCTAAAAATAAGTAGGAAAGGAAATTGTATCACATTGTCTAGACATTTTAGATAAATCTTCCTTATTCTGAAAGGTCAAAGCTCAACTCACCATTCTTTAAGAGGGGTACAGAGCTAAAGAAGAACAGAAGAAAGGGTAGATGGAAGCATGTGCTTAAGTTATCCCACAGTTCTGAGTAATAAAAATTACATTAGAAAAATTTCTTCATGCAATATTAAGCTGCTGTTGTACACTGAATTGTCATCTGCAGCAGACAGAATTATCTATTGGCTATGATTTTATTACAGAAATTACTTATTACTACTGTGTTGGCTCAAACAGATCCAACAATGAACTGCAGTATGTCATCTGATACCATGTATTTTCCAGCCTCTGGATTACAGCCTTTGAATGATAGCTTGGTGCCATGCTATGATGTGCCTGGATTTGCTACTGCTGTTTGGCTTTCATTGAGTGCACATGGCTACACTGAGTTTATTTTCTAATCATAAAAATCAAGATGATATCTTGAAAACAAAGGAAGTTTCACCCTTCTCTTCCCATCTGATACTAATGATATTTAGTAAAGAAAATCTGGTCTTTAGTAGCTTCTAAGTATTAGCAAGTATTATTTATTATAAATAAGAATAATGTAAAAGACATGACAAAAGAATGGATCACATGTTCAAGTCTAGGTGGATATTGAAGAAGGTTTGCATGAATCCAATGGAAGATAAAATATTCTAATAATGGCAGCTTCAACTTTGGCATCTGAAATCAGACAAATGCACATGCAGACCATGACACACCATGGACTCCAGGAAAGCAAATGCCTCAGCAGCAAAGGAGATCAATCATTTCCCAAAAGAACTTCCTCTGCAGAAACTTCTGTCCCCTCAGACATGCACCCCTCCGGCTGCTTGGGCCCCTTTGGTCCCGTGTCACTCCTGGCACCGCCACTTTCCTGCAGCAATCTCCTGACACCAACATTTGCAAAACCAACAAACAAATACAAACAGCACTTTGAACTCCTGATTTAAGAAGATGCATTAATTTTTGCAGGATAACATGAGGCATCTAGCTCAGGAGGTGATGATACACACAACATCTCACAGCAGTAAAGAGCCCTTGGTTCTCAGTGTTGTCAAAACAGATCTTCCTGAACAAATGGACTGCAAAGGACTCTTTCAAAAAGGGTCCCACTCATTGTCAGGAATATCACAGACTGATAGAAATCACATTTGCAGCATTCATACTGCAACTAGTTTGAGTTTAAATTATGGATCTATTTGTAATCTAAAAGTATTTTAATCTGTAAGTTTATGGTAAATGATCAATAGTTTATTTTCATTAACATGATGAGTAACTGATGTACATTCAATTTACTGTAGAACTATTCATACATAAATGGTTTATTTTAGGATAAAGTCTAGATGGCTTAAAGAGATTTAGGTCAGTTAATAATTTGAGCCAGCATAGTAGAGAAATTTTACTGTACAATTACCTAGTGACTTAAGTTATTTCTTTTCTTATTATAGCCTGAAAGTTCCTACCTATCATTTCTTTTCCTGTTGCCCTAAATTCTGATAATTTTAATTTCTCTTCAGTTTTCATTAAGCTACCCTAGGGCTTAAAAACGCTGAAAGTTTTTCCATTTCATTTTTTTAATAATTAAAACTGATTCAATTTGTTTCAAAGGTATGGTGTTTAAACAGGCAACATTCTCATAAACCCTCAGCTCTGAATGTAATAAGAAATATATTTGTCATCCTTAACTTCGTAATGTATTTGGAATGAACTGTTCACTGCACCACTCTTTCAGTTGCTTCAGTCAAAGTAAATTAATGTGTGTTCACAGCTTGAAAAGTGCTGTAATGCAAGGCATACTCATATTAATATGTGTTAAGCTTTCTGGAAGCTAAAACAAAACTGTGGTCCTGATCTGGTGTCTTCACACTTGAGAAATGTGAAGTTAAAATAGGCAGCTTCTTTAACCATACATCATATCAACACATATTGCATAAGAGGGCTCGCAGAACTTATAAAACTGTTTTAGGAAAAAGTTTCAGATGGAAAATGGAACCTTCCAGCCTTAAAAGAGGAAGTCAGAAAAAAACTGACTTGTTACCTCTTATTCTTTTGTTCTTAGAAAATAAACTTTCAAAAGTTTTACCCTACTCTTTCACACTCCTGACTAAATTTTTTTTTTTTTTTTTTTTTGTTCACAGCAAAATGGTTGTTCTGGAAACTCCATGTTTCACCAGTTGCTTATTTTTTTCATACTGACACACCCTAAACAGGCACTAAGCACTGAGAAAAGGGAAGCACAAAAGGAAACCAAGAAGCATAAAAGATTATAAACACAGATTTCACTGTCATTGTATTAACAAGATGTAAAATATAACATTCTATTTAAGATCCTAAGTTCTCAAACAGCTTGCTTTTTGAACAGAGTATAAGAATTCTATATAACCCTGAAATCTTTGCATTGCAGGTGCTGCAGCACAAAATGGTGGCCACACTCTTTTCAGGCAAATCTATATGTATGGGTTCATTATCAATCTTAACACTGGATCTATATACCTTTCCATTTTGTGTGTAGCTCTCTAGAAGAATGAGAAAATAGTTTTAAAAATAACTTGCAAGACAAGTTGACATTTCTTCAGTATTTCAGAAATTCTTTATAAATTATTAGCTATTTCCACTGGAAATCTCACTGCTCTCAAATATATTTTAATCTTGACAAGAGCTTCCAAGCAGGAGATGTAATCTTGACATGCTCTCCTTAGCTCGTTTCTTCTGTTCATGTACATCTATAATTCCAACATGTTGGCAGGTCCAAATACCAAGTAGATTACAAGAGATGGCAAACACAAAAGCAGACAGAAATGACCTTGCCATCAGTGAGAGGGAGGAAGAAATAAATAAAGTGGCGAGTTTTCAGTTTGGTGGCTAAAACAAAGAACTAATTATATCAGCTCTGTCCATCTTGAAGGAAATTACCTTTTTTGCCTGAAGTCTGTCTTTTAAGGAAATTGAAATAAATATGACTTCAGTTGAAATGAAATATCTTGACTCAAAAAGTGCAGTTAAACCAAGATATAGGCAGTACAATTCTGACCAGACAGAATCCAGGACAGGTTACCTGGTGTTCTAGGTCCTGTTTCTTCAGCTGCCAAACAATTTAATTTTCCTTATTTCATACTTTAGTTAAGGTCTGTGCAGTGTTTGTGACCAGCACCTACATCACTTTACACATCAATGCCCCCCGTACTGCTTTTGGTTTTAATTTGCTGGCAGCAGCATTTCTGAAACGTTTTCCCAAAGGCTGTGTGAATAAAAAATAAACAGGATTTTTAGTATTCCCCTTTTTGACAAGTTGAGAAATACTTTAACAACTTGTCCATATGCCAAATCTAAAAATGCATAGGAAAGTAAGGAAACAAATATTAGATAAGAAATATGCAGAAAAAGAACCTTATTAATGTTCTGGAGGGAATTTAGAATTTCTTTCTCTCTACTCATGCACACATGATTAATTAAATGAGGTCACTTTATGAAATAAAATACATTACAAAGTTAAGGATGACAAAAACCAAGGGAACGGTTCCACTGGCTCACACAATAGACCAGGCTCTCAGTTACCAGTGATTAATCCTGTACCTAACCACCTCTCTGAAATACCAACTCCTTGCTTTGGAAAAGGTTCTGTGCATTTTTCCATCCTGTTTACCTAAGAGGAGAAAGAAAGGGATATGACAGCCTTAAATGCCGAAGATGTAACTCTCGCCTGAGATTCACCATGAGATGGTGGAGCACAGCAACTGCACAGAATCTCCCCCTGGCTTTGCCTTGTTCATGGCACTCAAGCTCAGCATCCACTCTGCTGTCCTCTCCTATCCACAGAATCTGCCCTGGCGTCTCACTGTGGATGACCAGGACGTTTATTCAAAAAGACAAAGTGAAACACTTTCCTCTTCATCCCCTCACCACACCAGCAGCAGTTTCTCTAAAGAATAAAGCAAAAAGAGGAAAAGCATATATCTTAGTGACATGAGTGATTTATAGCCCCAAGGAGCGATAAAATGATCCATGACTAGAAGTCAGTGTTTTTATTAGAAATGATGATTCCCAGTCATGGTGCTTTTTCGTTATGTGCATAATTAATGTTAGCTTGTGAAAGCTGCCAATGACGCTCATCACCAGCGGATGTTCTTATAATATATGTGTGGATTTGAATGCATGATGAAGTTTTCCCGTCTTTTGGGATTCAAAACAGAAGTTTGTGAATAATGCAAGACTGAAAACCAAAAATAAAAAAGAAACTGCTACTCGCCCAGTGAGCAGTAGAGAAAAGAGCATAGAATATAAAGTAAAGCAACCAAAACAGACCCAGACTTTCCTGTAAAAAAAGATCTGTTTGGTCTTAGCTTAGAAAGTATCTGCAAATGAGAAACTCAAAACTATTTTACTGACAGCTTTGGAAGCAGCAAATTCTTTGTTTACTAAGCCATCAAAATGGAGAGAGGCAACACTGGAAGTCTCCACCACGATGTCTGTCTGAACCCTGGCCTTGAGAGTGCACCTCTACTGCTGGCAAAGGAGCCACCCATGGGCAGCAGGGACCTCCTTTCCTGAGCCCAGCGTGCCCCATGTTTGGCTCCTGGTGGTGTGGCTGGGACCCAGGAGCTGGGTCAGCTGCAGGTGTGGGGCACACGGCGTGCCCAGCCCCGGACAGGCGCGTGCGAAGCGAGCCGAGCGCGCCGCCCGCGCACGGCCAGCGTGAGCTCTGAGCACGTCAGCAGGGCTGGGAACCTCAGGGCACGTGTGTGCACACAGAATTTGAACACTAAAGGTTGTATGCTCAACTACAGGTTGCAACACAGGAATATTTATTGCAATATTTACACTAGGAACACTGCCCAATTTATGTTCTATTACTGCAGCACTGCTAGCCTGTTTTAATTACTTCCTGAATCCCATTGCTATACTCTAAACCACTTTTTTTTTTTTTCCCCTTTGTCTTCCTCTCAAAAATCACTTCTATATGCAAAGTAGCTTTTTTCCTGACTGCTTCAGTATATTTGGAATTATTTTCACTATTTCAAATACCACAGAAAACCGAACAATATTGACAATCCAAGAGGAGAAATACTGTCAATAGTTATGTTTCCAAGTAGCATTTTTTTTTATTCTGCATAGGGTTTTGGATTTATCAAAATATTTACTTATGGGAACGGCTTTACTCAGTGCCTGGTGGATCACCAATTACACATTAAAGAACAAGTCATAAAATATTGATTAAATCATTAACTACAGTTTTATCCATTTACCATGGCTAAAACCACAAGCTGCTACAATCTTAATTTGATTCCCAAGGAAATAAATTATTTCAAGAACAGTATTTGATTGCTAGAACACTTCCAAAAAAAATGAAAGGAGAGAGAAAAATACCTTTCCCCAGTTCCAATTTTGTGTTCATGTGTTTGCCTCACCATTACACTCTGGTGATCTGAACTAAATGTCCCAGACCCAGAGTTTTGTAGACATGCTGTATTCCTGAAATAACGCTGTGACTAGAGTTGCAGCTCCTCACAACTATCAGTAATCAGGCTCTTTACCAGATTAGGATGCACCCTGTGGAATTTTTCTCTTGATATTCTCAAATGTTACCCCTCTGCTCCTTTTATGAGACAATTGGGAGAATGTTGACATGAGGCCAGATATGAAATATTAATTTGGTTCTTCAGACAAAGATTGTAACTTGTTGTCAGAAAGCTACTCTGGTACCTTTTCATTCTGGACAAAGTGTTTTTTTCACTCTTCTAGTGATCAGTGTAAATCTCCAACAACTTTTACTTCAGAAGAGAAGCCAGTGGATTTGGAAGCAGAACTGGCCACTGGCTCTGTTGCTACAGGTTTTGCCATCATTATGGGGCATCACTTTTCCAAATTCCACAGGAAGACTTCCCCAAGCCCAGCACTTAATTAAAGAACAACGAAAAAAAATTATCCTGTATCTCAAATATACAGCTAAGACAATAGTGTTAACTAATTTGTCAAAACTTGGAGTAAAATCCAAGAAAAGGCATAGCAAAGATTTAAAGCAAAGTGTCTTTGCCCTGCCGTGACAGGGTCAGCCCAGAAGGACCACGGAACTCCCAGCACAGACATCCATGGAGCCACAAGCATCTACACATCCATACACTTCAAATGAGCTGCCCCACACAACCTGGTGAAAGCTTTCAGGAGCTGTCTATGCAAGCATAATATTCCTGTGTAATTTATACTAATTTTCCAAACTCATTTTAAGTCTGATTGGAGACTATCAGCGCAACTGAGAAGCAAATACATTTTTCCCGCTGTTGTACTCAAGTTGTTTTTTCTCAGTTGTTTTACAGAGTTCCTACCAAGTTGTTAATGAGCTGTCAATTATTTGTGCAAATTAAGAGGCAGGTACTGAGAATTAGCCACCTGAAAAGAAACATTTCCTCCAATCTTGTGAAATGCAAGGCTACTTTTAAGGATTCTCTTAAAATTGGTGAATCTTCATCTATATTAGAACAAAACCTACTTTATATAAGGCAGCTGACCATTTGAAATGTGCCTGCTGTAGTTAAAAAAAAAGACAGCAAAGTACTAAATACAGAGACGTAATTCAGCAGCTACATTCGTAGTAATATTTGAAGGGCAAAAATGAAAATGTCCCTATTGTCTTGGAGGGAGCACCATAACCTGGTTGCAGTTCACACCACTGCTGATGATAGCCTGTTTACTGAGTTTGCTTTTCATAAACAAATATCAGTTTAGGTCTTTGTTCTTTAAAGGGCCTTCCTGTTTTAGCCTCTTGTTCTTGACCCTGCATGTACCACATGTCATTTCCCAGTTGGTGCTGAGCCACACAAAAACTTCTCAACCTTTAGCAACTTCTGAACCTTTAACAACCCATAGGAAGAGATTGTTGGCGACAAAGGTAGCAGAAATATGGCCAAGAAATCTCAGCACCTTCTCAAGCAGATGGAAGGGAAATTTGCTTCATCTGTGTTGGAAAAAAACATTGATTTCTTCTCTCTCTGCCCCTGCCACTTTTTCCCCTGCTACTCATTCCCACCCTGCAGTTGTGTGTGGCTACATTCTGAGAGCCTGGAAACCACTAATGTGAAAAATGAGAACAATAATAATATTCTAACCATCTTTTTTCATCTCAATCACCAGCTGCCCTTACAAGACAAAATTAGCAATTTTAATCACAGTGAGACAGTTTTTAAATCATCCTCTCCAAAAAAAAGAAAAAAGAAAAAGATGTTTTTCTAAGTTTATATTATGCAAAGGGTTACTCTAAATAGGCTACAGCAGGCTATTTCATGTTTAATTTTAATCACATGCATATGTCATTATAGAATCAGAGACTGGTACTTTTGCTGGGAGACCAAGCATTTTCCCATTAAGGGAGGACTGCTTCCCTTTCTCAGTCCTCCTGACTCTCATGTTCTGAGAAAGCTGGATTCACACTGAGCAGGTATCTATGGATATCTAAAAAGCTGCATTGGTCTCCAAAGAAATATCAGGGCTTTCGTAGCAGGAGGGGAAGTTAGGTGACTTTCACCATGTGCTTCCTCTACCAGAGGGTACAGACCAAAGGGGAAACACAGGTGCCAAGAAGAAAAGGCTTAGAAATTCCTGAGAACTATAAAAATAAAAAAACCTGCTAAATCATTATTCTGCTTGAGAGACCAGTACTGACTGAAAAACTTATATTTTTCATGAAAATTTTGTAAAAATATCTAAAACTCATGGATGAAATTTTGCTGATCTTTTAATGATGAAAATAAGGGCCATCCAGCATAAATGCAGTGAACAGGGTCATGTACATGAGCACTGAGAGCAGGGAAGTTTACATTTTAATTCAGATTGCACAGAGACTAGAAGGGCTTTCTGAGCCTGGCCTTCTGAAGCTAACAGCAGACTAGAGATTATTGCCCAGCATAATTTTATCTGCTCATCTTTTCGCCCAGCTCCACTTGTGTGAGCTACAGGGTAATGTACAAGCCACACTCAACACCATCTGCTTGATTGGAGCCCAGACCCTCACACCAGATGCCACTCTCAGATAAGTCAGAAGGCAGTGAATAGAGGTTGTTGCCAGGAGCTCTTCAGGCTCATTCTGAAAATGTTAGTTTCAGAACTAACATTACATCAGCCCTGTTGTAATGTTAGTTCTGAAAGCTCCAGCTCTCCTGCTGCTAGTCCATGTCCTTGCTGAGCAGGGGTGTCCCCAGGAGGAGGAGGAGGAGCTGCAGACCATCCCTGCCCTGCCAGGTGCTGCAGGTTGGTGCTGGAGGAGAAGCTGCCTGTCAGTCTGAGCAGCCGCTCTGTTTCACCAGCCCAAAAGCCAAAGAATTTCAGCCTCCTGTTCCAGCTCCTTTCCACTACCTTTCACAAACAAGTCCACTGAAGGAGAAGACACAAAATGAATGTCTTTTCACCTCAGGGAGGTTTATTTCTCTGGCATCTGCTGAAATCATCTGTTTAGGAGCACAGACTATCCAAAGGAGTGATTAAAGCTTTCAGGTTGCTGGAGTGAGGCCAGCTCTCAGAGCCTATAGGTCTGCTATGAAAACTCAAGTGCAAAACCCCACAACCACACAACAAAACCCCATCAAACTTAGTGTAGGGAGTGGTGGATTTTCTACTCAGAAGCATAATGCTTTTAATTGCCATTAGCAGTGAAGCTTAGACATGCACACAGAACATTGTCACAAGACCAGGAATGGATGCACAATGGATGAGGGAGCTGATGGACCAGCCTGAGTTTGTTACTGCAGTTAAATCCATACAGCAGTTATGACTGAATTATCTGTATCACAGTCAGACCCAGAGGTCTCAGGTGACATAACTGGAGGCAAAGGAACTTGCCTATGGCAAACAGATGACGAACAGAATTAAAATCCAGGTCTCTTGAGTCTCAGACCACATCCTTATAATCTATTTTTCTTCTGGTGCCATCTGCGATGCTTAAGAAGCCAATTACAGTGGGAAAAACATTTCAACAAACAAAGGTAAATTATTATAAGCTGATTTCAGAGATTTTATCTTCTTCCTAGATTTGGTAAATTTTCCTGGAACTTGGATGTCTAGAGGGAAAATGACACTTTCCCTTGTGTTATGGAAACATCATCTGGCGATGGAACATTTACTTAAAAGAAACCACAGACACTAAGCAGCATTACCTCAGAAGACTGCACACTTAAACTACTTATCAACTAAACTCCCTATTTTAGAAAAAGGAAGGAAAAAAAAAGAAAAGAAAGAGCTTCTATATTCCTAAATAATAGGCTGCACAAACCCATATTTGAAATTAAAATATGACAAGAAATTTGCCTGTAAAGAGAATTCCATGCATAAGATGGAAGCATAAAAAATAAACTCACATAACTTTTCTTGCAACCCAAAAATCAGCAGTGATGGAAAAAAATTGCTGCATTTTTTACTGCATGTTAAATGAGGTCTTAAATTATATTTTCCATGATAAAGGACATAGATGCTCATTTAAGCAGACTCAAGACACCCAAGTATTCTCTAAAAGTTTTGTATCTTTTTTCTTTAAAAAATGACTAAAATCAAATAACCTACCACTTGTGTTTTCCCTCCTTCAGCAAAACATCTGTCTCAAACCTGTGCCATACAGACCACAGACTAAACAGACTACAGAAACTGAGGAGTCAGGAGTGTGTGCAGCATCCCCCAAGACAATGAATCACTTTTATGCCCCATTCCTAATATTAATAGTAATTCACATATTCAGCTTTAGCACTTATAAGGCACTTTATTTCTCACAGCAAAGATTGTGGTTTCTCAGTATCTGCTAACACTGAAAAGTATCTTCTGATCCCAAGGCAGAGAAGATCTGAACACTGATGTGTTCTGTTGTATAGACTTTTCTCATTCATAATGTTGACAGGGATGGACAGTTTTTGAAACAGTATAAACATGTGGCTATTAAAGGCAAAACATTTCAAATAAAGGCAAACAAACATTCTCTTTATTTGCCATCTTGCAATTATGAGTAAAGTCTTGGCCTCACTCAAGCCAGGATTTCCTCCAAAGTAATAACAAATACATCTGCAAATTTTCTACTGGCAAGGACCAAAAGAAGGAATTCAAGAGTTGAGACACAAAAACACAAGTCATAGCAGTTGGCATCTTCCCTCAACTGACTGGGTGCCAGTGCAAGAAATTCAACTGTCAGTTATCATTGTGTAAGAGAAGACAAAATTGTGCTAAATATTTTTCTGAGCTTACAGCAATGTCTACCCAGGAATGGAGCCTGAAATGCTATTTCCTCAAAAATGCCTCATTATGGAAAGGTTTCTTTTGTATGACAGGAGGCCTTCAGTTCAGTGAAGTACTTTCAGGTGAATTACACTGCACACACAGAACTGAGCTTGATGACTTCCCGTGGAAAAAGAATTCAGTGTGAATTTCAGTAGGAAGTTGATTAAATTCCCAGTGTGCTTTTAATGCCATTTAAGAAAAACACACACAGGCTATTCAATGACCTCTCAAGGGAAGTGCATGCCTACAACTCTAGTAAATGCAAATCAAATGAAAAGGACAAATGTCATGGAGATGTATTTTGTAAATGTTAAGTATTATGAGCCTTCTTTTGTACCACAAATAAACTTTATTATGCTACTACACTGCAATCAACTACAACTGCTTTTATGCTGTGAGTAATGGGCAGAATTAAAGAAAGCAGCTGGTGTAGTAGATTTGACCTCTGAAAACAGCCCTGGATTTTTCCTCCTACTATTTATATTATTTTATTTCTGTAGCCTTTGGAAAGAAGCAAACTCAGGAGCCAGCCTATTGTACAGTTCTCTCTGGTGTGACCAAGTGTCCCTCTGCTTTTGCTTAATGAGCCCCTGTCCCCTGCAGCCCTTCCTGTGCACCAAGATTTAACCTGGCCACCCTCCCAGCAGCATCTCATCTATGTGTGCTCCCACCTTTACACACCCACATGGCAATAAAGCCTCAGAAGCCACACACAAGACATGAGTTTGTGGAAGTGAACTAAAAAAAGAAAATGAGTACCAAGTCAAAAATTCCTGTCTAAAATGAAACAAGATATTCCTGTTACATTCCATCCAACACAATATCATTAGACTAATAATAAAGATTGAATATATAGTTGTATAAGAATTATTCCCTACCTGTTACATTTGTTTAACTTTCTGTAAAATAATTATGTTAAAATCTATATCCCATGGCCCTCCTGATTAAGCCTGAAGAGCTGTGTGAGAATCCAAAGGACAGGTATTCCTCTCATGGGCAGTATAGTATTTTAAGTTGCACTGTGCCCATCAGAGCTAGTGAAAAGCCTCTGACTTCCAGTTCTCCCAGTGCTGCAGGATGTTCAGTAGTACTGGTGCCAGCACCCCTCTGTATCCCCCACAAAGAGTATGATTAGCACAGAGTCAGCCCAAGGCTCCTGACCACTATAGGCCAAAGCTCAGGGCCAGGATTGCTCCAGGCCAGCTGTGGGAATGAAGGGTGCCATCCCATCCTGGGACAATTAGCCAGGAAGCAGCCCCAGAGCTCTGGGCTCTGTGCTGCTCAGCAAAGAGTGAGAGAGGCAGTGGCTGTACAGAGAAAGCTGTGCAGAGAAAACTCCTCCTACCCTCAGGGAGCTCTCCAGCAGTAGCACAGGAGTCAGAGCTGCATCCCCAGAACGCATCACTCCTGTTGGTGCCCCAAACAGCCATCCCAGGCAGCTGCCTCCTTTGTTAGACCTGATTGCAGAAATCCCACAGATCCTGATTGCAGAGAGCCCTTTGTATCACAACAGGACCCCATATTCTTCACTGCAAAACTTGCTGGCTCTTATGTTTGTCATAAACACAGCTGCCTAAACAGAGAATTTACCTTATTTGCCAATCAGCAGGCAAATCTCGTGCCTAAGCAAAGGTAGTGTCTGCACCAGAGCATCATTTTAAAATACGTGGAAACAATATTCTTATTATTACCTTTATCATTTATGACAGGAAGATCTTTAATATACGGGTGAATTTCTATTTGGAGAAATCAATAGTCTTAAATAATAACTAAGATTTCAGGTCTTTCAATCACAATACAAAATAACCTACTATTAACTTTACAAATGAGAACCAAGTTAAAAGGCTTCTAGCAAATTACCAGTGAATCACCAGAATTTGCTTCAGGCAGGGATATTATTCCTAAATTGTTGCCAGTGATCTATACCTTTAGTGGTTTTTATTGCTAATTTGCACTGGTTTCTCATACTCTTCTTCTAATGGATCATTACAGCAGCCAGATAATTTGTACTGCTGCCAATAACTGTCTCAAGGTAAGACAGTTTAGGTAGAGCAAGAATAATGCACAGCAAGAGCGAGCCTTCGAAAAGAATTCCAAATTAAAGCATTGCTATGGAAAAAATAGGAATCACTTAACACAATACAAAGCTACATTTTCAAGTATCTTGCTTTCAAAATCAAGGCCATCACAGCTGAAATACTACCTTAATAATATACTGTTAAGGGCTTCCATTTTTAGTTTCTAAAATTCTGTTCACTTTCTTGTATGCCACTAAAACATACTGGGTCAAGCTGTACTTGAAAACATTGCAAAGTGACACAGGCATCCAGAAGAATTAAATTATAACACTATGGAAAACAAAACAGAAAGAAATAATTACATATACTCTGAGATTTCTCAAAATTTTCCAAACTATTATCATACATAAACCACCTTAAACCTTAAATCTTGATATAAAGCTGGTCAGTTATTTAAAGGACAATGATAACAATAACTTACAGATCAATAAAAAATTTAAACCAAACCTAATAAAATCTTAAGTTGAGATGCATTAGTCACAAGTAGTACTCAATTCATCTTTGGAATGCCATGTTCTTTTGTATCTTTCTTTGACTACACTATGGATTTTTCCTTCCAACAAACCTTCTCAGTCTATTCCTGGAGGGCAGCTGAGCAGCACTGCAGAGTGTTGATGTTAATACAGCCCATGCAGCTGAAGTAAAGGGCACTGAAGAGGATCCTCCAGGGAGCCAAGCTCAGACTCAAAATCACCTCTCAAGCAGACAGCCTGCAGCACCTCTGTGCACGCACTCCTGGCGTGTCACACAAATGGAGCCCAATCCATCTCTCTGCTGAGCACCCACATGTGGATGGACAAATACTGGAAGCCTCTTGCCTCATCCTTGGGGTTTACTTTCTCATCTTCCAGCTGGATTCAGCTAGATTTGCACACAGGTAGTGTGATCTTTACAAAAGGCAGACAGCATCTATAACAACAATTCTTATGATTGTTGTTATAAATGGTTGCTAATTGCTTTGTCTGCCCCCTTAGAATCTTCTAATTTTTAAGTTCAAAAGCTTAGTGACATTCTTTAAAGATGTATACAAGTATTTTGACCTTTTCTTGTGATCAGTGTGCTGGAATAACGTCACCTACATAAAGCATAAACTTACAGTATTAATTGTGCATTTAATGCACCGTGTGACTGTCACCTCACTTTCTCTAACTGGTTTTGGGCAGCAGGGAACACAGGGCACTGAATTTGGGTCACACTCAGGCTGCATGAATCTGGCCTTTTCTGTACATATTCATAAACCAGCACCCTGACATGCAGCTGTCAAGGATTCCAAACTCCTTCCTGAAAGATGACACCTCTACAGTATTTATGAGCTCACTGTTGGTGTTTCAGGCAGATTTGAATACATTCTCTTTTCAGGACTCTGGCATGTTTCTGTGGAGCTCTGTGACAATGTGCTAGCTTGTCCTGGGGTGATGTGATCAGAGAAGAGATCAAATCCAAGGAACAGGCCTGGCCAACCGTCCAGCTTCTGTGCTGCCATCCTTCAGGGTTCAGAGAGGAGCTGGCTGCTGACACGGAGCTAAAATGGGCTGAAAACAGATCTCTGTCAGGGATAGCTGCCTGGTGACTTGACAGCAACAATTCTTATTTCCTTTCAGTGAAGGAGGCTGAAAACACTAGGAATGTCAGGCTCCAATTTTCCCTGCCCAGTCAGATGCCTCAAAAGAAGCTGAACCTCCCAAAACAGTAGTGACATACATTTTGCAGGATCCTGCTCAATTTAGTTGCTTTACTTTAATAACATTTCTACCAACTATACCTTTATTTTATGTTACTTATCTCCTTAACCTAGGGGGTATATTGTGTTGCTGAACACTAATTTCCTTTAATATGCAGAATTTTCATGAATACTGAGTTTTTTCAGTATTCCTGGTTGTGATTTCTTTCCTAATTCTGTTTCTAGGAGAACACTCCCACCAAACTGCAGAATATTTCACCCTCTATCCCTGTGCAGAACCAGCATTTAAAGCCATTCCCTATAACAAACTGGTGCAGAATAACCAGCCAAGATCCCCAGCCCCACCAGAGGGAGAGCAGAGAGTTTGCTTTGTTATTTTAACGAAGGAAAACAAGAGTGGAAAAGTATTTGAATCACAGTTTTGGCCCCTACCATAGTTTGTTCTATAACAATGTGCAAGAAAGAGGAAGTTTGTTTGAAAATAACAACCTTCTTTTGAGAGGGAGCCCAGTACAGTCACCTGGATGGACACACAATTAACCCTTTCAATGAAGCAGCATCTCAAAGAGGTGTGACTGAAGAGTTTGACTTAAAATCTCACTGACATTACAAGTGTTTCCACAAGCTTTCCACATAAGTTAAATGAAGATATGAGAGAGAGATTAAAAAATAATTAACAAAATGGCTGACACACTACAAAAATAAAGGAAAGTTACCTGGAAAAAAAAGGGAAGGGGTTTGAAATTGTCTTTTAAGATGTGATCAGTGTATTCATAAGTATTTTCCAAAGGGCCACCCTTTGTCTTCATTCCTATCTATTTTGTTTGATATGTTGTGCTTTCATGGAGCATTATTCTGAACTTATATCAAATAAGCCCATCCACTGCTTCCTTTCCCAGTGCTGCAGGTGTCAGCTCTGCAGCAAGGGCCAAACTCAGATGAATTATTTGATAAACATGCTGGCACTGCAATGCTTATTTATGCAATGCTTTTCCTTATTTAACTCTACTAGTTTCAAAATTTCTTTTTACTTTTAATTATGCAGAAATTGGTTTTATTTTCCTCTCAACTAATATTGTTCATAAGGGTAGAAGAAGCCCTAATTTAAGAATATTGCCTAATTTAATTCACTTTTGAGAATAATTAACCAACTTAAAAGACATTCTTTTTGAGAATACTAAAATATGAATGTAAATCTTCGAAGTTATCAAAGCTTATTCAACCCTAATATATATATATATATATATATATAATTGTTGTACAGAAATTCAGTTTGCATTTAACTACAGAAAATTGTGTTGCACCCATTTTCATGTCCTAAACAACTAGGCTATAAAAAGAAAGAGATAGAAGGATCAATACTCCACTGAAGTGATACATAAATCTGAGTATCACCAAATACTGGAAGTCTATATGTATAAATTACTTACTTCAATAGCAAGATATAAATTACAAGGTGTAAACATCACTAATGGAGGGTTCAGAAGAACTTTGTGAGGAAAAATTAAAAAAGCAGATCAGGATACAAAAATAACAACTAATCAATTCAGCTTATTGCCTTAGTTAACAAATCTCCTCTTAGAGATGAAATGTTATGATGTTCCATTTAGTAATAAAAGCATTAAAAAAATGAAACTTCAGCTCTGATAGGAAATGACCAAGACCATTCAAGTTTTAATTTGATTTTCTGTCATAAATAAACTTTCTCAGTAGTGTATTTGCTGTTTTTTCCTTAACTACTGGATTTAAATCTAATTATTTCAAGCTATCTCAGGTAAAACTAATGACAACAACATGGAATGAAGTTGCAGCCACTTTACCTGCACTAATACATGTAACTCTAACTGTTGTCATCTGGAAGGCTTCTAGATCAGTAACTGAGTAACATCTCAGATTTTAAACATCTAATTTGTTGGGATTTGCTGTCTGTAAAAGAGATCAGGTATGGAGGTTGTTTTCATTTGAGCAGCAGGTATGTCAAATGCAGCCTTTAGATAACATAAGCTAAAAAAGAAAAAAAAAAATTAAAACAAATATACCAGCATGTAGTCTGCAGCTAGCTCACCATCTCCAGCCTAGGCTATTTTTCCCTTGTGGCTGCCTGGGAGACAGTTACTTGATGTTAAGAATTCAATATATTGATGGAGGTACTATTTATAAAAGGTTCAACACAAAGGGAGATGTTTTGCTAAAAGCAGTGAGAACTGGCTGCCATAATTTCCAGCATCTTCTGATTAGATTTATGAAGCCATGCAAACGAGTCTCAGTCTTGGCACAGCTTCTTTCTCTGGCTATACATGTTGTAGGAACTGCCAACCCACAGCTGCAAGCAGAAAACCTGCCAAGGGATGGTTTAATCCTCCTCTTTCTTGCACATTCCCTCTGCCCTGTTCTCATGAACTCCTCATGCACAGCAGCTACTCTGTCCTTTGGCACTACCTCAGCTGGAGGGTAACCTTCTTCCACATGTCCTTAGGAGTCACAAGGCTTACCAAAATCAGTGAATAGCAGGGAGTGAGGAGGATGAGAGGTGATAACTGTCCCTTTGTGATAAAGTACTGCAGATACAACTGGATTTTGAATTTAGGCATGTCCCAAAGTTGTATGGGAAAAAAA
>VZRH01007260.1:187904-250976 GCA_013397555.1 Urocynchramus pylzowi | reverse complement strand
AAAAAAAAAAAAAAAAGCTGAGACAGGCCTTTGAGGACCTAACCTTGAAATAAATCTCTACATTGGCAATTAATTTATACCAACAAGCTGATTGACTTACTGCCAACACACCACAAACCCAAGGTTAATTGCAGCCAGAGAAGGAGAATCTGGCAGTGAAAGCTGCAGAAAGCTAAAATGTGCTGACAGAACTGGGTACCATCACCTAGCACTGCAACCACTCCTCAATAACTGAACCTGAAGGACTGGCTGGGCAGTCAAGGAATGAGAACACATGTGAAGACTTCTTAAAGCAAATTAGAAAAGGAGTTATGATTAGGGAAAAGTTAGGAAGTGAACAGAAGAAATAAGACTGTGATTTGTTGTTTGTTTGCATTTTTTTTCCTGTTCAGAATCTAGGAAATGAAGCAAGGACAAATAAAGAAACTATTTTGCCACTTTGGAAAGAAATCTAAAAGCGAAAACTTGTATTTGAGCCCAAACTCAACCCACTACTGCAGATTACTCTTAAAGTGCAACTCAGAACTTTGATCATCCCTTACTACATTTACATCCTGGGGCCAAGCTCAAAAATATCCTGTGCAAGAACACAGAACAACTTTTGCAGTGAAATCTTCTCTCCACAATGGCATTGATAGCCAATTGACTTCAGTTTATAAAGAGCTTCTTTAAATGGAAAATACTGTGTTCTGGGTAACCATCTCATCTCTGGAAATAGGGCAAAGACACCCAAAAACAAGTTTAGCTTTTATTGAAGTGTTACTGTGTTCTGCCCTCAAGAACTGATCTCCAATTAGTGCCACTTAACCCATGACTAACCAACTCCACTGCTGCCCTTTTTATGATCTGTGAGAACATTTTAGAAGCAGTTTTAAAATTCAAATTGTTTTCTTTTATTCTGTTTTTTGGACTTGATTCCATTTTCCACATGAAATGTCTCCCAGCAAGTTATGTGAAGAGCATCTTGTTATATACTTCTTTTTGAACACTGCTTTCATAAAAAAATGACATTAAAGTTTCCATCTAAGTGCACTTCAACATATCAGGATGTAATCTGTACTATCTTTTAATTTTAAATGTAATTAGTTCATAGACAATGTCAATATGACACAGATACATTCTTTCCACTGTGGAGTGAAGAACAGTTTGGAGAAATGTCACTGAGTGACTCAGATCATGTTCTTGGTAGGTGTTTCACAGCACCATCATCAACACCTTTTTTTCTGTTCTTTATTTTTTTTTTTTAAAAAAGATGTATCTCTTGCTTTCCTCTATAATGCTAAAGGAGGGGTGATGAAAAAATATTTCATCTAGCTCTACTGATTTCCCAGATTTGGATAAGGCTATAATCTGCTCAGAATATAAAAAAACTGGAGGTTTTAAGACAAATATTAAGCTGTGCCTTGAGCATGACTGAACAAAATTATGTCTAAGTAGGATTTGAAGTCTGAAGAATATTGATGTCTGAAGTATCTTGATGTCTGAAGTACTATTATAAGATTCCAATACTGCATGTTGAAGGGAGACTTTCATTTTATAAAGGCTCAGAAAAACACAGGTAAGCTTTAATGACCAAACTATAGATAATGGAAATACATTCTCTGAATTTAAAAGTTGATTATTATTTCTTTAACCAGAGAAAATGTTCAGAAGAACACAAAAATACCAGTAAGAACAGAAAGAATCATCTTCCAGCATGCAGAACGAAGTTTATTTTCACCAAGTAGCACAGCAGACATATCAGTCACAGTAATGCTCCCTCACAGAGGGCCTGTGTTTGTCTTTAACTTAATTTGACACATCCACTGGACTTTAAGCTAGAGTGTTCAAAAGCCAATTAAGGGAAAAGCAATCTCAGACATCAATCCAGGAGTTAGTGCACAAATTAACAATTCCTGTGTTTCAAACATAAATTTTCACCCTTTAGGAATCTGCTCAAGTGGTCTGGACTGGCTGCATCAAGAAGGAAATGTTAATTAAACATCCCTGTCCTAATAGAGCAGGGGCATAAGGCATCTATAAATTGAATACCTGAAAAATTAGTTGGCATGGTTAGATTAGCAGTAGATGAACTAGATAAATATGAAAGTGATGGGTTATAGGATGGGATCCAAGTATGCACCCTTGAACATCTGCCATCCCACGCATTTTCTTGTCACAAACAACACATCCATTGCCACTCCATGCCTGAGTTTTGAGCAGGTAGGATTTCTACTTGAAGAAGTTGTACTGGTTACACACCATAAGTATGAAAGGAAGCAGCCCAGCCTTACTGAAATTGGGATCTTTCTTCATTCCATTCAGTAAGATAGAGTTACCTTCTGCCAGTGAAGGAACCCAGCAAGTAACCACTCCAAATTATGTTAAAAGCTGCCTTTTCCCAGTAACATTTTAAGCCACAGTGATGCTTGAACATGTTAAATTTTCAGTATTCCATGCTTCTACCCTCTGTTTATATGAAATGGTTCCTACCAGAATTTTGCATGTAATGTTTCCTTCATTTGCCAATAGATTTTCACACCTAAATTTACCTATATAATTTAAGCAAACTCAAAAACCACTGATATTGTAATACCACTGAATACTCCTTTCTTATACACAAACTGATAATGTAGCCACATTATTTAATTATCTTGCTTAATTTCACTCACAACAACACACAGTACTCCATGGAAAGCTATAATACTCCATATTATTTTCCTAGCTTAAATAGTCAACAACTTTTCTTTGTTTCTGCTTCAGAAACACAAATGTAAAGTTACTAAAAAAAATTTAAAATTTAGTTCTTAGATAGGCTTGCTGTATTTTTTAATACTACATGGTGTAATATTGCAAGAATGTTGAAGCATATGGATCCCTTCTATATAATATAGCATTAGAATTAAACATGGGGATGACTTTACATTTTTCTTTTAAGATAGTATCCAAATACCTTTCCCTGAATTTTTAATTTTTTAAAAAATATATATTTTATAAGTTTGCCCAAAGAAAGGATACTCCAGTAATGAACATATTCAGGAACAAGCACATACATGCTTTTCAGCAAATTGGAACGAGAAATCCCAAAATGTGAATATAAATCATTCAGCTTCACTACATGCATTGAATCTTTATTTTGATTTCTCACCAGCTTTCCTTACACTGTACTTTAATAGAATTTTGCCAGAACATTTACATTTAAAAACCGAAAATCCAGTTAAAATTATTCCTCTCAACAGAGCTGTATTTTCAGCCAATGCAAACCTCACCAGTGGGAATCAGAATATGCTCTTCTACGAAAACAATTTTTCTTAATGATATTAAAACTCTTTAATATTGCCATGTGATGAAAAGAGCAAATTATAATTGGTACAATCACTGGGAGATCAATGTTTTTCTCTTTCCTTTAAGAACTAAGAAATCAATATTTTTTTCTTGCTATTAATCCTCACATGATCTAGCTTCTGCCATTATCATAACACTAAGCCCCTCTATGACTGTAGAAAAGGTGACCAAAACAGTCTTTGACCACAAGAAAATCAGCATTTTAGATGTCACCTGTACTATGAGTCCCTCGTCAGATCCTGATTTTTACATTTTATATGTTTTTAACCAATGGGTACAACAGACATTTTGTCTGTACTTGTTAAAGCATCCCCTTTTGGTTTTAAACAATTTCCTCTCTACACAGTCTTTATTTTTACACCACAAATTACAAGCTCAAAATAGTGTACATCATAGTGGAAAGTTGAATAAAAGTTCAGACATTCTCTCCACAAGAAGGAGACTGCTTTTCTATAGTGATTTCTATGTTTATTTTATGACTCTAACATAAAATTTCCATTAGGAAAGGAAAATAAAATTCTCAAAAGGCACATATTTAAGATTTTGCTTCTATCCAATCCCCAAGAAGTGGAGTTTTACTAGCCAAGGAATCTTAATTACATCAGAACAACTGTGAAATTAAATTTTTCATCTTTCTAGATGCAATAATGTGCACACATCAAGATGTTTACTGATGTTTCCAAATCAGGGAGGAATTTCAGATGAGGAAGGGAAATATTTGAATGATTTTACTAAAAATGGAGAAGGAAGAGGGTGGTAGTACAGTATAATTCACTCACAGGACAAGTAGCGCTGGTTCACTCACAGGACAAGTAGCACTGGTCTGAAGAATGAGTGGGAAAATGGAACCTATGGAAGAGTTTTCCCTGAGGGAAAGAAACAGGAATGTTCAGGAATGGACAGCTGGACCCTCTGGATTTCACTGGCCATGGGCTGCAAGCACCACTTCATGCACATTTGAAGCACTGTCAGTTCTGAACACCTGAAAAGGGAAAGCTATCATCTGTCACTCAAATTAATGTCTTTCTTCAAATAAGAGCCTTTTTTTTTCAAAACACATAGATGTGTTTGCAGTTATTATAAAACCTATTACAATTAAAATGTAAAACCTTACATCCACAAGTTATGTTATTTTGCAATGTAAAGAAGTGCAGAAGTTCCTAGACTGAAAAACAATCCTGCTGTAACTATCCTTGATATCAGCTAATTATATATATTTTTACTACAGCTTTTAAGTCACTATAGAATGGATCAGACTTCATAGCAATAAAGATGATGTCCCTCAGGACTGACTTTCCATTTAATTTATTTATAGCTACACTTTATACTGCAAATGACACTGGGAACACAGATAAGCTGTTTGGAAGAATTGCTCTCCCCTATTAAATTAGCTACTACCTTTAACTGATTAAAATCTTATTGCAAAAATAAAAGGCTCAAGCAAGTTTGGCTTGTAACAAGGAATTAAAATGCATTCTGTGCTAGGAACTAGTGAGGAAATAATGACTACAGCAAAGACTTCTTTTACAGTTTCTGAATGCCTTTTATGCCAAAAGAAATAAAGAAATCTTTACAATGAGTAAAAGAGCTTTCCAAGAAAGCTTTTCATGTTTTGAAAGATATAGAGCTGTTCTGGAGATGTTTTGAGCAGGCAGTGAATGCAGGCCTGAAGAAGTGCAAAATGCCTCTGTCTGCTCAGTCTTAGGTTTGCTTCGTGGAGCTTTTGTTTTAGAAAAAAAAGTGGGTTCAAAATTATAGAAAATATTGTACAGAAGTATAATTATGATTGTTTTTTAAACACCACTCCTATCTGTGACAACAGCAATTGCAAAGCAAGCTTAGTTTGGGATCATCCAAGAAAACACCTCTGCATTGTCTTGAGAACTTTCAAATACCAAGAAAATGACCATTATCTCAACTGGCAACCTAAAGCCTGAATCTTGGAGGTAAATGGGGTTCAAATGAAAATCTATTACAGACATTTTATAAATTTCTTCTGTGACTTGAGCTTTAATGGGGAGACATTGAGCTCACTAACCTTGTCTCTATTTTTTGCTCAGTATCCAGTGAAAAGGTTTTTAGATCTTTGCACTAATACTCACTGCTTCTCTAGCATGAATTTTTCATCTTCCTTTCATTGGATAATCAGTAATTGAACATTTCTTAGAGAGCTGGGACTGTCCTGTTCTGTAACCTTAGACAGCTTCCACTTAAATTACAAATCTAACAAAAAAAGGATGTAAAAAAAAAGAAATTCATTAGCTGCAAGAAACCTGGGCAAAACTTAAATTAATGTGACATGCATCTTGGTATTCAAGAATAACCAGTGCTGTTTGAGACTGGTTTCAAAGTCATTTGTCTAAGCCAGGAGCTCAGTGCTGCTCATCCAGGCTTCATGATTTCAGGCCTCTCAAAAACTTATCAGGCAAGAAGGAGAACCACCATCACAAATAATAATGGGGGTGTCAAACTGGTACTTTGCCTTTCAGTCACAGCCAAATGCTTCCTCCAATCCACACTGATGAGCAGACCTGGATGATCACCTAATCAGTCAGGTAAGGATTTTGTGTTTATCTCTGGTCTTTCAGGTGACAAGCAGGGATCTGGGGTAGTTCCTTGCTCTCAGCTGCAATGTTTGTCAGCAGCATTTACCAAGCCACGAGTCCTCTGAAGCTGTTAATAAACTTGCACCAAAAGAAAATGCAAGTGAGGGCTGGAAAGTGATTTGCAAAGGTTTTGTTTATTTACTGAGCTAATAGGCTCCATATGCACTGGTAAGGATAGAGGTCTGTTTTGTGTTTTAACTATAAACACCTTCCCCATGCACAACACATAAATGTCTCATCCAAAGGCTGGCAATAACAGGACGTTATTTACTTATTAGTTCAGCAGTTTATTACACTGAAATTTAAATGTACTAATCAAATATTTATTTTGTAATCGTGTTACATTAATGCTAATTAGCAATGTATTTAGTGCTTCATGGATTACATTTAAATTTAAATACTCCAGTCAAAATTTTGACATTAAATTGCATCTACCTACTTAAACAGTCTCTAATATATTGGTTAGTTTTAAATACCATTAGACATATTCAATTTTTTTTTTTTACTGTTACGAGGAATTATCTTAAAACATCACCTAGAAAACTTTCTAATTTTTATCCTGTGGATTAGAATTTCCTTCATAGCTACAAATATGTAGATATGAACCAAACATATTTAAATTTTTTTCCCCTCTTCTTCCCTTGCTAGTATAACTTAGAGAAGCAATTTCAGAAAAAAAAAAAAAATCATTTTAAGCCAGACCATTAGGATGCACCAACTCACTACAAACTTCTAAGGAAAATGAATAGATCTACATGTAATTCACAAGGGATTACCTGAGATTTAATTATCAAATACTCATCAGCTGCTTTTGTTATAAAGCAAGGAAGGCATAGCCTACACCTCGAGACAACAACAAAAAGAGCCCCACATATCAAGGAAACTCCCAGCCTGGTTCCTACTGAGCCATACATGATTGTGGCCAGATTTCTGCATGTCTGTAGTTCTGAGGGAGATTCAAGCAGTTTTAGGAAAACACAGGTGGAACAATAGAAGAAAAAAACTGTAAAAGCAAGAATTCTGCAGCAGAATAATTAGTGTATGACAGCTTGACTGTATATAGGAAAAAAAATCTAATATACTTCACAATTCCAAGTTTTCAAATATTAACACTCTTTGTTGTTATCAACTCCCATAAACTCCTATTCAGGATGAAAAAACTCATGAACAGAGTTTACAGGCAGGACAGAGACAAATGGAGCTCAAGATGCAAAGATTCATCATCTTCACAAGGCTGGTTATAAACGACACAGTTCAGAATCTCCTTTTCTCTGCCAGATATGAACATTCAGTTTCATTAACTTCCCAAAGGCAGAGGCACAGTACATCTCTCCTAAGATATGTGAGATGTTTAGAGGGAAAATGGAAATCTTCAAACTCCAAAGTCTGGATGGATGATATATTTCATGACCTATTGTCCTTCCCTTAAGATGCCAGCATTGAGTCACAAGGTTTGCCTTTTGTTTCTTGAATAACTGGCAAAGATTTAAATTCATATGCCCAGTTTCAAGGGGTTTTTGTTTTGCTGTGTTAAAGATTCTCAGTTTCAGTCACAGAATTGTCAGAAGCATATTCTAAAAGCATTCTGATGTTAGTGCTCTGTTGAAACATTTTTTATTTTTTAGAAAACAGTAATAATATCACTAATGATATTACTGGCTAATGTGAAATTCCCCTTACCCTAAGAGCTTATTCAAGTACTTTATCAAAAAGAAATAAAATCTTGCTTTCATAAATTAAAAAATGAAAAAAACCAAAACAGCTGTCATTTGCTTTACATTTCCTGCTTTATATTTTCCACTTGGTTCCTCCAATGTCATTTAGTCTCAACTGAGCCTTCTAAAAACTCTTCAAGTTTGTCTTGATGCTGGTGAAAAATTTTGAGTTTCTGTAACGCCTAAAATGGTCTATCCAAGGTCATTTATTTGCCAGTGGCAGTGTCTAGAGCAGAGATCAGACACTCAGAACCCCACCCCACTCTTCTCATCTAGAAACATCCCCTGAAAGACAAACCTCAGTTTAAAGGAACTTGATGTCGACAGACCTGAAGATTTGTGCAGTATGCTGTTATTGGCTATTCAAAACACAGTTTTGGTTTCAAATTTAATATAAAATTCAAATTTAATCAACATAACAATAAGAGTAGTTTGGATGGGATAGGACCTATAGTTTGCAGTTTTTCTAATAAGCTAATGTTCAGAAATGTAGTGCATTTACAGATGATGATGTTGGGAATAAATCTACAGTGCCTCTGCCAGTGCATTTACAGAAGGAAGAGAATGAACAGGAATAATATTTCCTGAAAGGGAAATTATGAGAATTTGGAGATAGAACTGAGAAGGAGAAAATGCCAAATTGTAAAGTAAACAATAAAAGAAAATCTTAATTATAAAGAAGAAAGTCTTTGAGTAAGCCATGTAGCAGAAGACTCTCTGCGTCACAGCAGTCATTCCAGGGATCAGAAGAGACTATATAATACTCAAAATTTATATTGTCCAGGTAGTGACAATTTTGGAGTTGGATAGCCAGGATGTAGGAATATCAAGGTTTATAGGAATGTTCACTGTTGCACAGAAAGACATTGCAGCAGAAGGGCAAGAAATTTGCACTTTCAAATCTACTTCAGAATTTCTTATTACTGTGCCCATTAGTTTGTTAAGAGAAGAGCTCCTTCAAGCAGCAGCTCCCTGGGAGAAGTGCAGGAGAGTGAGGGTGATGCTGACCCAGCACAGAGCCAGATGTGCTCACCCACCCAGCCCACCCACACAGCTCTGAGAGCCCTGTGCTCACACATCCCCACCCCTCAACAAACACTCCTGTACTTTGGCATGGATCAGACACTGAGACAGCCCATGAGATTCTCTTCCTGCAATCTCAGAGCTGGAAGACCATAACCCCAGGCTCACTGTCAGGGCCAGGGGAGGCCAAGGCAGCAGAGGCTGGGGCTGGGAGGAGCAGCAGGACACAGCACAGGCTGCCCAGATTTGAGGAGCTGACTACACCAAAAAGCAGAAGGCAAATAATTAAGTCCAGTGCCTGTCTGATTTTTTGAGCTACTCTTTCTTACTGCTCTTCTGAAAACTGTGCCAGAGCTAATTTATGTCATCTGTGACAAGATGGCCCTTTTTAATGAACTTGCTTTTTTTCGCCTGCAACTGAACTGTGCCCCTCACATTTGGAATGCAGTGTCACATACAGATACTATCACATTTGCCAGAAATATTGCTGCAAGTTTTCTGTCATTGCAATGCTTATTTATTCCATCCAAAATTTATTTGAGCTACTGACTGAATAATGTAAGATTTCTTTGTCTGAAAATTGATTAAAAAATAATTTACCGCCTCCTTTCTTTAGACCATTTTTTTTGTATGTCACATTCTGATATTTTCTCATTCTAAACATAAGCAAAAGGCCTTTCTGTTCAAATGGGTGTTTTCTTGCTTTTGCAAGTATTAACATGGATTTCAGTATTTATAAGAAATTACTAAATCTTAAATCCTCCTTTGATAAAAGTTATTTTTCATTTACTTTCATAACATAGCCATTTTTTAGAACTTAATGAAAATAGTATTTTTTTTTTTAATAAAAAAAGTAGGTCAGATTTTCATTTTGCTGAGAAAGGGGTAGCAGTATACTTTTACCTGCTAATTTACTAAAGCCTACAGAAGTAATAATATATGAAGAGGTCAGTTCCCACTAGTACTGTGTTTTAATTATATACAGTTATCCCCCAAATTAAATTTTGCCTGACAGCTGATTATCATAATTTAAGTTCTTGAAGCGATCACAATTATTTTTAATATACTGTCTTTCAGATGTCTCACATGCCATGTCAATATTCTTACAAATGACTCCAAGGACAAGAAAAATCCCAGTACTGAATAAAATACAAAGAAAAAGACTTGCTTCATGATCCAGTAAACCATGAATAAAAAGGAGTTTATCTTCGAGCTGAGAATACACTGTACTGATGAAACCTCAAAACTTGCTAGAATATGGTCCAGCTGGTTTCTTTACTACATGAAAGACATTATTGACATCATTGATTCCTGAATGCAGAGCAAATTCCTCAGCAGCTGAGTACAGCACAGTGTCCAGGCTGAAGCTCTCCTGGAGAAAGGCAGATGCACACCCAAAACCTCGGGGAGCAGTCAGGGCCTGCTCTGCTCCCCAGACCCACCCCTGGATCCCTGGCTGCTCTTGTCCCTGCCCAGCTCTCTGCACATCTCCTGTTCCAAAGGCAGCTCCCACAAACTGGGTCAGGCACGGGGCACACACAGATATCATTCCCCAGGCTGCACAACTCACATACCGAGGCAGTGATTATTCAGACCTTCATTATATTACCAATATCTCCAGGTTTTATTTTGTTTTCTTGTGCTTCATTTGCTTTTTTTGTTTCACTCAATAGCCAAGGACTGCATGGAAACACTATGAAACCACAGGGCACTATGTCACATAACTAAACAGACTATATTCACTAAAAATATTTCCTTACACCTACCACTTTTTTGTTTGTGTTCAATCCTCTTTAATTTCTTTCTGCATATCAAGCCTGCAGCAACACTGATGGAGGTCAGTTTAATTTCAGACACTGCAATTTCACACACAGATAATGGGAGTGAAAGTGCACAGAGGAGTGTCCACTGCTCATTTCCTATGTGTACAGGGCAAATCCCTCCCAGCTCAAATAGAGCAAGGTGCTTAAACAGGTGAAGGGAATAGTTAAAATAAGGAGATTTTAACTGGTTTAGGAGATCAAATGCTCTGCTACATGTTTATATTTATAATGAGACTCACAGGCACCATGGCAATGTAACCAGTATGAAACTGAGGCAGGTAGAAAAGAAAATTACATTTGAATTTTAAGACTACAAAATGTTGGATATTGGAAGCCTTTACCCACTTTCTAAAATAGTGAGGCTATGATCCAAATTGTGTAAATATGATGAAAAATTGAACTCAAGAAAAACCTATAGATATTTAAGATTTTTATTATGAACTCATTAAGAAGCAAAATTTGAAGAAGTCAGTCATCCAGTGCTCTGAGTTGAGTTCATAAGCAGAACTTTTTGCACTAACTTTTAACTGGTGGTTCCTGGCTGCACAGGGTGTTGATCTGTTTGTATTTAATTTCTTTTTACTTGGAATCAATATGTACAAGATTTGCTATTGTGGGCTGCCTCCATATTCCAGATGGCCTCCCTGAAATATTGGTCCACCTCCTGGTTCCACCTCCCTACAAGATGTTTTAGGAGTTTTGTAGACTATATCAAGCAATGTCTCCAGATAGTTACCCAGTGCTATTTGAAAGCTCAGAAGCTGCAGCCCACCCAGCCACAGAAACGCAGTCAGAGAGCACCAGAGGATAAATGGGATTCTGCAGGCAAAGAGGTGATTTAGGAAGTCTGCTGAAAAACTTAAGCTGAAATTTATGTGCTTTCAGAGAATACAGTTTGAAGTTCACAAGAGCTGTGGTTCCAAAAACCTCAGAGCAGAAGAAAGGAGATGTTGGCTCAATGCAAACGTTTTGCTCAGCTGGAGCTCTGGCTAGAGCTTACTTTCTTTGCAGTCTGAACATATTAGAGAAAACAAACTGAGACTGGGATAAAACTTAAGACTGGGATTTAGCTTCTGTATCCAGCACTTGATACTGCACGATCTGTGCAGTACTACAGAGCTCACTCATCTCCCTTCACAAAAGTCCAACATACACTATATATATAAAAAAACCCCAACCTTCCAACCCCTCTTATTTCTGTCTTCAAAGGGAATCCAAAGATTCTTAACAGTTATCGACTTCCAAAAAAAAACCAAAAGCAAAAACATTTTTTTTCCACAACCTGCCAAGCTCATATGTGAACTAGAGCATATCATTTCACAACAGCTACAGCCCACTAGCCCAAGTCAGCTCAGTCACCGTCTGACAGAGTGAATCTCAAAGATCTCTCCTGATTTGGGTTCATTTTTCAGCTGTCAAAACAGAGGCTATCACTGCTGCTGTCAGAATTATCAGCTGAGTTTGAAGAAAAATTTTTCTACTTTTACTGTTCACACCAGTCTGAGCTCTTCCAACACAAGAGCTTTAGAAAAGTCAAGTAGTCTCTTTGGTAGAAAAAGCAAATTACATAAAAAGAAACACAGAAACAGTTGGAAACTTTGCAAAGTTTACTTTTGAAATCTTGTTCCACTTGTCACTCAGGAAACGCAAGTTCTAAGTCCGCTTTCCCCAAATGACAATATTTCATGCTCACTGAAGCAGCACAATTTCTGCCACAGTATTTAAGGTTGAGAGAAATGAGATTTCAAAAGCTTATTAATTGCTAAAAATATGTATCCAAAGGGAAAAAAATGCAACACAATGCATCAACGTCATTCCAAGTTTTCTGACAGCCTGAAATACAAGCTTTGACTTAGCTGAAATAGAATCATACAAATGTCAATTAATTGTTCCCCTAGTGATCAAACTTCCAGCCTTTGCATCTGCTGTAAATCCCTGCTAACTCCCAGACCTAACACAAGACCAGAAACCTGAGCTGTCATTTGGCCCAAAAAATGACAGGCTTTTCTTGAGAGAGTGCTTTTTCCTCTTCAAATTCTATTGCACACTGAATCTTAAAACTAAATAAAGCTGTAAAATAATCAGCTGTAAAAATAGGTACAAGGAGGGTGTTGTTTTATTTGTATAATATATGCATGTTTGAATTGCTACTAATCTTTGAAAGTTAGCTATTGCCAAGAGCTGTTTTACCTATAGGGAAGATCCCAGGAGAATTGTAAAGACAGGGTAATTTTTTGCAAGGATTTAGTCAATATCACTGTGCAGTGCAAAATAACCTGGTTTCCACCCTCAGACTGTGTGTGCTTCTTTTTGCTTCTAATTCAGGACTTCCTGCAGGAGATTATTTTCTTCCTTAATTTTTTTCCAAAGCATTTCTACTGTATTCTTAAAAAAAATTATATGTCCTGGAATTCAATACTCATTCAGCAGCACTCACAATTTTACTCCAGAATAGTCATATAAAACCATATTTCTCTTATTTATTTATCTATGGCTATGACTTTTCCTCCAAAGCCCCAGTAATTGCTAAAAATTTTAGATCCAGTTTTTATTTTATGGAAGCTGAATATAATCTGTTCTGGTGTGACCCAAAGTACAGCAACTTTAATCAGACTTAACGTCTTTATTAAAGTGATTTAAGAACCACTTTATTGATTTAATTCATATCAGAAAGCATCTAAACTTGGCAGACTTAAACCTCTTAGAACATTACCTTTTTAATTCCAGGAAGAGCACTGACTCCTGGCTAGAAAAGCTCCACTTTACATACACACATGCAGGCTCTGAACCTTCACCCACCAGAGTCTGCATTTTTCCATATGTAGAGAGCCAAATCACAGTCATCCATAATACTGGGGGAAAACTGTTGGTAACAGGAAGGCAGCTTTGTGCTTCAGGGATGCACAGATGAAACCATTAAATACAGAACTGGCCTGGGTGTAAATTCATCCTGCTCAGAAACCTAATGCCACAGTCAGCACACACAGGATTCCAGGCTCCCAGACACCAGCTCAAGATTTATACATTGCTGGTTCCAAATCCTACTGAAGGAGAAGATGAATAAGTTTGGGCTATTATTCAATGCATGACTGAATTAAATACAGTGGTCCTAATTTCAAAGGAGATGGTGCAAATTCAAGAAAAAAATAGGACAGCAAAGAAAAGAAACTCAGATCTTATCACCACATTCATTTTTACAAAATACATGTAACTGCACAGACTTGAAATGGAAGAAACATCCTAACTAAAAATAACTGAGTTTATATTAATTAGCGAATTTTTCCCTCAGTGAGACAGGTATGAAGGTAGATGTCAGGTGTCTCTCCTCAACATTCTTTCAAGTACTGATTGACAAGAATGGTTAAGGCTCAACCTGAAGGAATAATTTCAGTAATACTTCTTTACCTATCCTCTTCCATATCCAAACACCAATGTTTTTTATGACTATTAAACCTGTAACATATTAGGACCTTATCATTTGCCTAAAGTAACTACAACTTTATTTTAAGAACCAATTTACAGGTAGGTTTTCTGTTCCAGGTACTCTCATTTTGGGAAAAACACACAAGGAAGAAAGAGAGAAACTACATTTTGCCTGAGCAAATAATTTTGCATTATCTTGTTGAGAATGCTGCATGTCTCAAAAATTTCAAGAATGTTTACCAAAAGGATGCAAAATGGGAAGTAGGAAAAAAAATTTCACCTTCTATAGGAAGGAAAAGAAAAGGAGCAAAAGAGACCTTGCTCTTATCTGAATCTACTCAGTGTTTCTGACTGCTGTAAACTCTGAAGTGATGTGCATTCAGTAGCAGAATAAGAGTCACAGGACAAGTTCCACATGCTGGAAGTGTTCTTCAGAGACAAGATTTTACAGCCTGAGACACAGGGCAGGTTCCCACCTCAGGATCTCAGGAGGTGCAGCAGTTTGTCTCCCATCTGGAGGCTGGACATATTCACACAGGAACCTTTCACTCCCTTTCCCTATACTGGTATTCCTGAACTTTATCCTACAAGACTAATATTTACAAACTCAGAAATTGCAGTTCTGGGAATCATTACACAAACCCAACATGGTGACTTGCATATACTATAATTCTCTGCAGGTAAATATAACAATAAACTTAGCAATCAAACAAACCACCAAAAAAACCTTTATTCTTTCACAGTTCGGTCAGGATTAACAAAACCCATGTGGATTCTGTGGATCTGGAAAGAGCTTATTCTTATGAAAAATTGATCAAGATAAAATTTATGCTCTGCTGTACCTCAGTAAATCCACAGACTTTAAGCCATGTCAGTGGAACTGCTGCGGAATATCAGCAGAATAATTAATATGGTAGTTTAACTGGGGAATTTGCTTCAATATAGATCAATTTCCAGTCTTATACATGTAGCATTTCTCACACTGTCATTCATAGATTCTGAAACCAAAATGAAAGATGACACCAGCTAATAAAGCAGCTCCCATTATATGTAGCTATATTGCATCAATGATTTTTTTTTTTCCAAGAAAGATTATCCTTATCTCCCTTTAATCCTAACAACATCAATGTTTCATACAGTTTTGGTATGTGTCCATCTGTTTGTCTTCCATGTATTCGTGTATTTTTCAAATAAACCTGTTAATTATTATGACAACTGGAAATCGACCAGGTAAAGTCATCTATGTTCACTCCATGTACTATTTTACCCTTAAATTTCAGTCTAAAGCACAGTTGGAAATTAAAAGAAAAATATATCTTCACCAAATTTTGATTTATAAGACATTCAGTGCACTTTAAAATGCTAAATTTTTCTATGGGAAGCCGTAAATTGATATACACAGCAAAACAGAGTTGTGGTACATGAAACAGAAATAAAAATGCAAGTGATTGAATACATACTCACAGAAGTTTACGCTGGGTAACGTTCAGCAACAGAAAAACATCCAGTTTTACGCATACCCTTGTTATCCTGTCAGTTGATGCCCATTTGTTTGAAGTAAGGCAAAGATATAAAACAATCTTTATTCTGAAGGACTCCAAAAGCATTTCTCGGGGTCAGGGTGGTGCATGTAGACACATGCAGCAAATGAGACCATACAGCTTGGAAATCTCACTGAAAATGAGAAAAATCCCTCATCAATGATGCCTTGAACTCAAGGCAGCAGATAACTATTTCCCATTACATCCAGAAAATTAATTTCCACTTGTTGATGAAGAGAAGTTTGCTGTGAACTTTAATACTTTTCTATTAATTTTTGAGTGAATATGACATCATTTTTTTGTTTGTTTGGTTTTTTTTAATGTATTACTTTAACATTGGTTTGTCTAAAAGATGCTTGTTAATACTTTTCTAACAGGGAGGCAAACTGATACAGATCATGTTATATTTCTGTCTCACATGGTTGCTCCATGAGATTTAGCAATAATCAGGGTATAAACTGTGATGATTTTCTGAATGGGTTTTATTAAATGTGCTTTTAAACTTATTAAAGAGTATGTCCTGTATTCCACTGTCATTCCCAATATTGTTCCACCAGGCTTGTGCTACCCTATGTCATATGTGTTGTAAGACTGGTAACAGAAAGCAATATAACACATGAAAATTAATTACATCCCATCCAACAGAAATCAAATATCTCAGATTGAAGCATGCAGAGAAGATTAGCTACGAGAGAAAATCCATTTGTTAGTATTAATCCTTCCCAGGAACATATTTACAGAGGAAATTTATTTCAACACATACGTGAGTTTTACATGCACATCAGCCCACCCAAACAGTCCTTGATATTAGGCTAACCAGAAAACAAGAGTGATTTTTTATAAAAACTTTTAAAGATTTCCTTCAGCATCAGAAGCTCCCAGCTAGAACAATGACAGAAGTTACAAAAGGTAGAACAAGGCCCAAATGAGCATCCTGGATCTAAAGTTTGTGAGAAGGGACTTCAGGTTAAGTCCCTTGCAATGGAAGGGGGTCACTGTAATGATGAAAGTATTTCCTATGCAGATGTGCCTCACTCTCTTAAAGAACTTTACTAATCTTTTTAATTTCCCATGAGCTATGCCCATTTAGAGCAACCAAACAAAAAGCCCTGCTAATAGATTAAGTCTTTGCAAAGACAACTCTTACCATCTCTAACTTCTCTCTCTATATGCCAGAGGCATCAATCATCCTTTCAATATTATCAGGTCTCTGCAGAGATGAGATATATTTACACTATGACACTGCACTGAACACTTGACACTTGCATTGGTTTCCTGGCTCTCAGTGCATAAGCCTAACGAGCAAGAACCAGCAACAACAAATCAAACTGAGGTTTCAGGACACATCAGACATTCCAAAGATGCTTGGACAATTAATCACACACTTCCACCCATTTATGTTCCTCATGGATTGCTTTAGATTGGCCCAGGCAATGAGGGACGATGTTTCTCTTGTCCCTGAGTAACTGGCAACCTACAGCCTGGGAGCCAGGCAATGTCTCTACTGCACCTTCTCCCTCTCCCCACCATTCTCTCTGACAGCCCATGTTTACATGTCCGACTACAAGATGGAATTAAGGATTCCAATTCACTTGGAAAAATGGAGGTGCTGGCATTATACTTGAAGGTACATCAGGTGAAATTTCATATTGCAGCAGAACTTGGAAAACCCATTATATTTTTGACCCATCAGCCTTGAACTGAAACCAATTTTAGCCAGAACAAAAATAACTTTATACTGCCAAAATAAAGTTGACTGCCATGATTTAGAGAAATATTATAAAAGGCACCAGAGTCTCTCTATAAAGTTGCTTTTTTACTGCTTCTAGAAGCACCCTCTCATGAATTGTTTATCTAGGTACACAGAAGAGTGGAAAAGTTACAGGGCAGGGGACCAGATCACTGGCTACCCTGTAAGGACAGCAGGAAAGGTCAGGAGGCTGCTCAGCCATGGCTAAGGCAGCCCAGGACAAAGGTGGTAACACCAGAGGAGAAGGAGAAAACTGATTTTTCTGCATGGACAAATGGGGATTCTCTTCCTCAAAGAAATACAAGCTACTGGGAATTTTCGGGGAATATAGATGAGCAAATTAAAAACCTTCATGGAAAAGGTTTGTGTTGCCCCTCTGGGTTCAGTGAAGAGGATTTCTGATCCATGCCTTAGCTAAGCACAGCTGTTAGCCTGGGGCAGTACAACATCACAAGAGAAAGCAGACTTACAAGCAGAACTATCTTAAGTTATTAAAGGTACAGGGTTAATACTGACAACATGCTTGAGGGCTAAGACACTTTAGCAATCAGCATCATGTTTTAACTCCAGTGGATGAATCTAAGTTACAAACTGAAATTATGGGGGGAGGGAAAAAAATCTGTATTTAGTGTAATCCTGAAGGGACTCCAGAAAGCAGTATTTCAGTCTGCAGGCTTTTGTTGCTATCATCTCCTTTCACTCATCCTCACACACCCCTTTGAAAAGCCCTTAAATACACAAGAATACATTAGGATGCCTGTGTTTGCAGAAATGCTCTAACTATACACCTCTAAAATTTTAGTAATTTAGGTCTGAACACAGCAAATGAGGATAATACTTTACATAAAGCACAACTGCAATTTGCATTCCTCAAAGTGTTTGATATCAAGGGTAGTGTTCAGTTATAAAAAAAAAAAGGCACAGACAATAAGGTGCAGCCAAAAAGGAAAGAAAATAGTTTGCTAATATTTCAATTGCATTTCTTTTTGTTTTAGCAATATATTAACAAGTATGGCCCTTAGCACAACTGAAGAGAAGAAATGCTGCAGAACTGAACTTTAAGAATGTAACCAGGACTTTAAGCAGGACTATCAAGCCATTCAGTTCACTTGTAACATGATTTAAAACATCTTCACAGTTTGCCAAGACATTTGCAAGGACTGGTTGCAATCACAGCAAAGGCTATCACATCTGAAGCATCCGTGCACAATAAAAAATCTTTGATTTTTCTTTGTTCAGATTACTGGGATTTGACACCACAGCCTCAACATGGATCTCAACAATGGGTTAGAGAAAGAAGGGCCTGAAAACTCCCCTGGTCCCTTCAGCTCCAGGAACTTTGCTTTCAGAGCTATGTAAGGGTGATCAAAATCAGCTTGAAAGGAAATGGAATCCATCCTACAGCTATACTCAGGGCTTTTTCTTCATATTATCTATGTTGCTCAGAAGCATGAAGAAATAGATACATATATATGCAAAATTATATCAAACAGAATAACTACGAGTTTAATTTTGGTTGGGTTATATTTTTGGCAAAATTTAATGGAACATATTCTTCTAAAAAAGGGAACTACTCATGCAAGAAAAAGGCACAAACACAAAGGTTACATAAAATTCTCGATATTAGTATTCAATGATAATTTACACAATATTTTTAGCACCATATTTTCTGTTAGCCAGTTTTTAAGGAAAAATAACAATTCTATTACTAATGCATATTCAAGATAGTACAATATTTTCCTGATTAATTATACATCCCTATCTGTATACTGGTCATGCAGCTTTAATGGAAAATATTTAAAACCTTTCCATGAGAATGTAGCACATTCTACTGCTCTCATTAATATTCCAAGCAATTTTCTGCTTGTTGATCAACTTTCTGGCTTAATGAATACTAGAAAATGTGGATGATTACGTGGATCTTGACAGGTACACATCTCCTGTTAAGACAGCATTTCCCACAAAGAAGTCAATGATCTACAATAGTGTGCAATTCATTATAGCACTAAAAATTTCAGTAAAGTATTGAAACAAAAATTTTCACTGAAAGAGAACTTATACAGTATCTTATTCTCCCTCCTAAACAAGTGAAAATAAGAATGTAAAGAAAGACTAGATAACTGTAGACCTAAACTTCCTCTCATTACAGTTGACAATAATAGTTGGACAATTTAAGTCTCATGTTAAGTGCCAAGAGATAAAAATTTCTCTACCTGAGGCAGAAAATGGGGTATTTTTTTCTTCCCCTTTTAAATACTTCTACTGCAAAAGAAACCCCTGTACTAAACGGAATACCACTGTCACAGCAATAAAATGGTCACTGGGCACACAGAGCAGGCAAAAACTTAGTGAAGGTTATACAGAAGTCTGCCTGTGGCCAGTGTCCCTAACCTGGGGAGGCAGAGCTGGAGGAGAGGCAGCAGGCACTGCAGGCACAGCAGGCACTGCAGGCACTGCAGGCACTGCAGGCACTGCAGGCACAGCAGGCACTGCAGGCACTGCAGGCACAGCAGGCACTGCAGGCACAGCAGGCACTGCAGGCACTGCAGGCACTGCAGGCACAGCAGGCACAGCAGGCACTGCAGGCACTGCAGGCACAGCAGGCACAGCAGGCACTGCAGGCACTGCAGGCACTGCTCCCTGCCTGTCCCCAGCTGTGTCCTCCTCAGAGCCCAGCACTGTCCCCATGTCCCCGTAGGGCCAGGCTGTGCCAGGACAGCCACACCCTTCTGTGACACACGGTTGCAGGCAGGTCCTGCAGGCTCATCTGGGGGACCCCAGAGCCAAAGCCCATAAGGACACCTTCTGAACCCTGCAGCAGCAGACAGTGACACGCTGGGTTAGCACAGGCATTTCACTTCACAGGTTAAAACAGAGATGCCAAAGGGGCCCCAGACCTTGCACTGCTTTGCTGAAATCTCTGCTTTTGTCTTGTTTAATAATCCTTCAGAAACAGTTCTGAGACCCTTGACAAACCAATCCAAGCATGCAAAGAAGACATATGATGACCAGATGGCCCATGCTCTCATCCTTCAACACCCATATGTTTCAAGTGTATTTTCAGATTGCTGCTAAAGAGTGGGGCTTTGGAGTTGTAAAGATCCTACTTGGCAGGAAGAATCCTTACAGATGTTGGAAAAAAACACTTTCACCACAGACAGATCTCAACTAAGAACACATTGCATTAAGAATTAAGCTGATTTGCTGCATATCCCTGAGCCAGCAAAAAATTGCATTTCTCTCTGATGTCCTACTGAAAATACTAATTTTTTTTTTTTTTTTTTAACTTGCTTTTGGGGGAGCAAGTCCAGAGTTCAAACAGTTTTGTTGTGATTGGATTCTTCTGGTTGACAATACTGGACACAATTGATAATATTGAAAAATATGAATAAAATTAATTGTATCAATTTTGGTGATGCTTTTATCTGTAGATTAAAAGCCAAGACAAAATCTTCAAATTCCTACCAATGCTTTCAATTTCCTACAAATCACTGAAAAATTTTGAGGGATAATAAACCAGCATATTTTATTAAGTGTTAAACATTATAAAAGATTATGAGAATGTAAAAATTTCAGTAAGAATAATTCAAAATATTGTATACATTTAATAGAATCAAAAGTTCATCTTAACAAAAGTTTAAAAACAATTTATATTTTTGTATTTCAGATAAGCTTTTCTGAACTCACAGATCACAAGACTGGGAATAGATGATAGCTGAGGCACTGGCATTCAGAAGTCTGCAAGGCTCTTAGGCTAGCTCAGATAGCTGAACAAAAAAATGACCTTCCATAACTTTTCCTTTACTATGAGTGCTAAAAGTAATTTTTCTTGGGTTAGCTGTATTTATTCCTTATTGTCGCATTAAGAAATCTCCCATAGACTATAGGATCATTAATACTTCAAGATCACTCATTCCAAGCCCTCTGCCATGGGTAGGGACACTTTCCACTGGACCAGGCTGCTCAAATCCCCATCCAGCCTGGCCTGGCCATGAGGAACATTTGGCATTTGTTGCATAACAGCTTCCTCAGGGTCCCTTCACATAACAACTCACAAACACACATGGACTGAATTCCTGACTTCATCCCCACCAACAGAAGCTTTTGTTGTTAAAGCTATAAGTACAAGGCAAGATACATTCAGCTATTCCCAATTATTTTATCAATTTTTTGCTGAGCTGAGAAAATGAATGAATTAGTTCACTGAACCACAATGGCTGTCTCTAGCTCTGTTTGTAGCTGATGAAGAAAAACAGGCAATTTTAGAACATTATGTAGCTGATCACATGGAAACATCTCCTTGAGGGTAATGCTAATTAAATCCTAGTTTTCACTGAGTTTATAGACTAGGTCTCCAGCAAGTCCAAGGGGAGCAAAACATGACTAACTCAGCAACTCATCACATCTTGTTTATTTATAAAATCATGTGGCTTAAACTGAAACATTTCCATTTTAGCAAGCTGAAAATCCAAAAGTAGAAACATTTGCCCAAGGGTCTGGAAGAGTAAAACTCTTTGAAAAATCCTATATTTTAAAGCAGTGCATTTAAAATCTGTAAATATTTGTCAGATAGGTCAAAATGTTGAAATAAAATATCATATGGTAATAGTGGTACAGTTTGCCCTGTCTACTCATGGTGGGCCTATCATGGATTAAAAAAAAAAACAAAAAAACAAAAAAAACAAAAACAAAAACAAAAAACAAAAACAAAAACAAAAACAAAAACAAAAAAAAAACACATTAAAAAACCCCCCAAAAATCCTCTATTTCAGCCTCTAACAGTCAGAAAAATAATGTGGCACTGAAGAAGAAAGAAGCCCAGGAAATACTTGGACAGTGCAGCTTCTGCCCCAAATGGCACAAGAGGGGCTCACTTGGGGCACAGAACCTAAGCCTTAGCAAACTCCTCTTCCTTTTCCAAAGCAGAATATGCTTGGACATGTGCTAAACCTCTGGAAGACTTTCCCCTTTCCCCTTGTCATTGCTCTTCCTCTGGTTGTGCATCACATTCACTAACCCCAGAGTGTTATGACTGGCAAGATACAAAATTCAATTATTCTGGAAAGTTGTCTGTGGCAAGGCTTGAGGAACCATGAGTGGTCAACATGGGCTTCAGCCACTGTAAATGATATGAAATTATGATCTATTTAGACTTGTCAACATTCAACTATATACAAACCAAAATGTTGGTATATATCAATAAACAAACTCAATCTGGATCCCTCCCAATAAAATGTGCAATTATTTCTATTTGCAGGCTGCAGTGTATTTCCATAACACTGAAATAACACAGCATATGTTAGTGTCCATAAATCCTCTCTTGTGACTATTCCACTGCTTAATGCTCCAGTTTTCAATATCTAAAAATAATACATTTTGAAAACTATGTTTTTAGTTACAATTAATATATTTATACCTTTCTAAGATAACCAAAACATAAAGATGTATTTTTGCATTTCTTATGAGCTCTATTAGCCCATTCTAAAATTAAAGCAAAGCTATTATATAATGTTATGGAAATACACTTAATGACAATTGTCTAGAATATTAAAACTAATATTAATAAGACATCAGTTGCAAAGACAAAGGAATAAAGTATATTTATCATCCCCTAGACAAAGAATAGACTAATTGTTCTTAAGTATGAAATTTCAGAAGTGACATGATTTACAATTTTATATTTTGATTTATAGATTCTGAAGTCATGAAATGTTAAGTTAATTTTCAGAAAGAAAAATAAATAAAGAATGCATCAAAAACATTCATCCCAGAGTCAAGCACTCCAGGGCACCTCTATTTCTCATTTAAGTATTCTAGGGATTTAACTATATTACTGCTATAACAGCATCTAACATGATACTAAATATAAAAGAAAAACCCTGCAAATGTTATGATACAAAATGTCCAAAATCAGCATCAAATTCAGTCTTTACCTGTAATAATACCAGCTTCTTACACAGGAATATATAAGTCCCTACAGAGTGTGTGTAATTCCCTACAGAGTGACAGGATTTTTCACGGGGGTCTAACACTCTGGTAATTTTACTGGGAAGATCTTGAAGGCTGCTGCAATCTGCTACTGAATTTTCCTTCTTCCCCAGAGCTGCATCATGCTGACAGCTCAGAGTCCTGCAGAATCACAGACTGGGTCAGGCTGGGAGGGACCACAGTGGATCATCTGGTCCAGTGAGGGAGACTCCACACCTTCCCTGGTCAATCCATTCCAGTGCATGATCTCCTGCACAGTAAAGCTCTTCCTCGTGTTCACTGGAACTTCCTGGGTATCAGTGTCTGCCCAATGCCTCTTGTGCTATTGCTCAGCACCACTGAGCAGAGCCTGGTCCTTCCTCTGAGCCCTCCCTGCAGCGACTTCTGTACATGGGTGAGGTCCCCTCTGAGTCATCTCTTCTTGAGGCAGAGCAGGCCCAGCTCCCTCAGCCTTGCTCAGAAGAGAAATGCTCCAGTCCCTTCATCATCTTTGCAGCCTCTGCTGGACCTGCTCCAGGGGCTCCATGTCTCTCTTGTGCTGAGGAGCCCAGAACTGGACACAGCACTCCAGATGTGCCTCACCAGGGCACACCTGGATCAATTTATTGTGTATCTATTGTTTATCCCCCTGAAGGGATGGGCAGTTAGTATAATGTGAAAATTATTTTTTGCTCCCTAAGTGTGTTACTTTATGATTTTTACTGGGGAATTTAATCTCTCTTTTAAGAGTGGGAGAAGTATCATAAAAAAAAGGAATAAAAAAATTCCACCTTCAATGTCATTCCGCACTTTCTGCCCAGCAATTCAATTTGTCCTGTCTGTTGACAATGCCACCCGACTTTGAATCTTTAGTAAATTTCAACAGAATATTACGCTTTTTGTGCCAAAGCCATTACTAAAAACATTAAACAAAATTGGTTCCAGGACTGATGTTCAGGAACTCTATTAAATAATCTTTCAATACATTCTGCTTCCTCGTTTTAACATGATTTATTCTGAGTCAGGTTTATCACTCCATTTAATGCTTATTTTCTGGAAAGTGTACAGAAATATAAAATAATTCAATTCAACACCCTGGCTCGAAAAGCACTTGCTTGTGTGTGTAGCCTACAGTTGATGTATTAAATGACAATAAAATGGATAAAACAACCTTACTGCGCTAAAAGTTACTGCCAATATACGACATTGTTAAATTAAAAATTAATTGCCTGAAGAAACACACAGAAATGCATACATGCGTACTTCAAATTTTTTATTTAGGGCTGCTTAATAATTTATGGCTTGAGTAAGAACATGCCTCCTTCAGCAGAAAAATGCTAATTGCATTAAAGAAGAAACAATCCCTGGAGCACAGAAGCAAGCATTACAACTTGTTAGTCAAAAATTAATACTCAGCACTGTAAGTCATTTTTATTAACTTACTCTACAGTTGCAATGGCTGCACAATTACATACAACAATGAACTATTCCCCAAGACTTGAGATAAATGATGAAATTAATTTTTAGTTTAGTAAAATGTTTCGTTACTTCAGTCTCTCTATCAAAGACTGAAGCCCAGAATTAAAAATCAGGTTTTTCCATATTTTTTGTAGTGTTTTTACAATTTCTGCTTTACATGCTACCCACTGTTGTGCTTTCAGTACCGATATCAGTCACAATAACCATTACAGCACAAAACTAATGAAACTAGTTTTGACTTTTTCCCTCTCTAGTTGAAAAAAAATGACAGCTTCAACAAAATATTTCCTTAATTTTGAGTGTATCAGGACTCCTTTTCTAACCTCAGACACTTTCAAGTGATACTTTTCTTTAGATGTTTTGGGGAATTTTCCCATGTTCCTCTTTTCTAAATAAAGCAACCCTCCAAAAGTTTCCAGAAAAATTACGTAAGTCACACTGAATTTCTGGCAGGAACTTTCACCTTTGTCACAATTAAGTGATGCACCACATAAAAAAACAAGCCAAACCAAAAACCAAACAGAAAAATGAAAAAGAAAACCACTAACAACTACCATATTGCAACAGAAAAGTCTTAACTTCCTCTGTGCCCAAAACACACACATTCATGTCTTGCTTTACCTCTTGATTTTTGCCCCACAGCAAAACTGGAGTGGGTATCCAATATGCAGGGTGTGCATAAAGTTCACAGAGCTCGTGCCACATCAAAATGATGTTTGGGAGTGTGACCCTCTGCTAGGACTCCAAAGTCTCCTATAAAACTGCACTACAGCAAAATCATCTCAAGGCAAAAGGGTTCTTTTCACCACAAAAATAGTTGTGGGGGACAGGACAAAGGATGTAATTGGGAGGAAAATAGGTAAAAGTTGGAAAAATACCTCGAGAGGAATAGAACATAAAATACATCTGGCTCAAAATACCCTTCAGAGAACTAAATTTCTGGAGGCTGCAGGTGTTTCCTGCAGGGAAAATATTACTGATTTTTTTGTTCTCTGAATCCTTTTTTATTCTGCTGCTTTATGTATTTGCTGCTGCAGGGGATGAGGTGTCATGAGGACACCAATCCAATGGGGATCACACCTTTCCATGCTAAGAAGATTACAAACAGCTCAGTAAGCAAAGGTCTAGAAAACAGAGCTCTGGCTCTGGGGATGTGTGTTGGCATCTTGTGGCCCCTCACCACTGAGTGTTCTGCAGTTCCACCACAGGGCAGTGACACAGCTCTCTGCAAAGAGCTCCCAGCCCTGTGGGTACCCTGGGTAAGAGCTGCCCAGCACATCCCTGTGGGATTTTGGCTGGGACACTTGCCCTGCAGCTCCCTGTGTCTACCATCAGGGCAGACTGCAGTGCTGTGAGCACCTTGCTTACCCAAGGGATTACATTACAAGATGCTACACACAACTGAGTAAATAACCAGGCAGCCTCTCCTGAGCAGCAGTTTTCAAATAGAAAAACATGGCTTGGAAAGGAGTGCATCTGATTGTTGTCAAAAAGAGTTGCTCTTTACAGGTAGATTTTAATTTTTTAAAATAGGTAAGGTTTTGATCAAACCTTCCATAAAATGTCACAGTTACAAAGTTTAACTTCGCCAAAGGCTATGAACAGTGTAAAACATTGTTTTGATTACTTGGTCAGCATAGAGATTTTATTTCCCATCAGAAGACATTACTGTAGAGAATGTTGACCAAATGAACTCTCTTCTTGTTTGTGTCTCACCTAATTAAGCATTATAATTATAAACAGCTTCAGGCTGTCATGATTAGACTCCCGTTGATTTTACTGCATTGTGTCACACTGCTCTCTGCTCCCTGTCCAGTCACACAGAGGCTGCACACAGTCTGTCCTTTAGAACTCCTGGCAACTGGGTAACACTGGAAGTTTTCAAAACCAGCATCAAACTGTGCACATTTAGAACTAATTTCTGATCAGTCTTATCTTTAAAGAAGGCCTAAACTTCATCTGCTTTTTCTTGAGGGAAGAACTTATAGACAACCAAAACATTTCTTTTTGTATGTTTGTATTTTTTCAATTGAAACAGCTCAAAGCAATTGCTTCCTGATCAAATGTCATCTCTGTTATGAAGTTAGTCAAATATTTATCAAAATTATTATTAAATTTTTTGCATGCATGTCCTCTCTAATTATATTTGCATTTTCACTGCTCTAATTAGCCCAGTGGCTTTAATATGAATCAGACATTAAGACTGTGCATGTTCTCAGGAGGTTTAAATTCCAGAAAGTGCCATGATGGTTCTGAAATGGCAGAGTAGGTTTGGTTTGCACAGCCCATCTCAAGCAGGGATGTTCTTTTTATGCAGTGACATGGTGACCAGTGCAGAGAGGAGTCAATGAAAACTGCTCATAACCTACCAAAAGGCAAATAGCCAGCAAGGACTGGTCACACCATGGGGCTGCAATTGAGGCTTGTTGCATTTTCCTTTGACTTTGCATCATTTGAAACCCCTTTCCATGGACTGCTCTGGGCTCTGCCAGGCATCTCAAATTTATCCATGCAATTACTCCCTCTCCTTTCTCTTGCTGTATCCCTGTGCATCAGTGACCATTTTTCAGTGCTTCCATTTCTTTGCTCACTTTTTGCCAGCAAGCACGTCGGGGAAAAAAAAGCACAAACCAAAAACCCTAAAACCAAAACCAACAAGCACTGGAGCTTAAGCACATGAAGCAGTTTGAAATTATTCCCACTGCAGGAATTCCCAAACATACACCAGCAAACAAGCCAGGAGTGCACCAACACACTTGGTTTTCCCTTCGTGCAACATGATCACATTGTGAAGGCAGTAAATGTATTTGATTTTCTAGTAGTCTTTACTCCAATACAATTCCATGTGTACTGGGAGGACTCCCAGCAGAGAGGATGAGACAGTATTGTAGAGGGGTGGTAAAAAGCAAGAAAATAACAACCTACTTTTTCTCTAATACAGTCGAATGCTACAGAAATACTTTGAGGATGTCTCAGCATAGATTGCTCTGAACACAGAGAGTTCTGAATTTTTTACAGAAAAAAGACCTTTGGGAGAAGAGTTGGTAGACAGAGTTAGTTCAAACAAACTCTAGTTTCAAAAAAACCACCAAACCTGAAAGTGGTGCTGCTTTTTTCTCCCCCATCTCTCCTGATATCTCTTTATTCTTTCCACTGTCAGTGATTCCCAACATGATGTTCAACAGGGAATATTTCTGTTCTAAACTTTAGATCCTTTCAAGACACATGGTGCATGTGGGAAGGTAAGTGTAAATTCCTGTTATCCTAAAGATATAATTTAATTTAAGAGACTTCTCTCAGCCAGTTAACTAGAGAAATTTGTATGTTTGCAGTTTTATAGTGTACATGAAACCTTACTAATATCTTGACCAAATGTTTCTCTTTACTCCTGAAAGCACATAATTCCCCAATAAATGAACAAATCCAGCCCCACCTCCCCCCCCACCCCCCAAATGCTATAGCTTTTCAGAGGAGAATAAGGCTCAGAAAAGCATATACCTATCAATCCACAGATGAAATTGTCTGCCAGTCCCATTTTTAGATTTGAAAGTCAAACCCTTTGCCTCATTTCCTGCCATCTAACCTGGCCAAAGGGGTGGCTTGCAAGGATTGCCAGTGAGCAAGGTGAAAACAGCATGTCAGGAAAAACAGTGACTTTGCCATGTGGTGGGAAAGATAAGTACCTATAACCTTTAGCTGATCAGAACCATTAGTAAAAATATATATGTGCAAAGAGCACGTAAAAAATCCTGATGGCATGACAAAATACAATTCTTATAGGTATGGGTTAAGATGACAGCATTATTCCTAAGTGTCTGTATATCATTTATATAACCATGGCACCGAGACTTCTACACATGCTACATATTTTATAGAAAAATGATTTTTTGGGAGTTAATTTTTTACTATGGAGTTTTGAATTTTATTGGTACTATTTTTCATGCATTATAGCCTGCAAAATAAGTTCCTACTGGACTATGATTCTTGTAGCACACATTTTGCAGAAATAAAAAAAAGAAGAAAAAATTCATATGTAATAAAACTTTAAAACCTTTTAAAAGTTATCTAATCTAGCTCTACCTTCCATAACTGTGTTATTGCAGTTTTTATGTCTGCTCTTGTGTGACTAGCCTGGGTTAGCAACAAGTAGGATTTTTTATAACTGTTTTTTTTCAAATCCTATTGGCTTTGTCTACTGGCATAAATTCAAAGTTTTGTTCTTCCTTTAGTCAGTATTTATTGAGGAAAAGAGCAACTTAACTTTATCCTGTTCCTGCCATATCTACATTTCTTTGGGGTGGAAGTAAGTTATGCCTAGAAGCTGGCACCCAGACAACTCCTAAAATCTCAGCACATTCTGATGCTGACCTTAGTGCTTGACTGATCATCACCTGGCCCAAGGTTTATACTCAAATAATAAATGCATTGAGAGAAAAGAGAGAAGAAACTCAGTCCTCAAACTTTTTTTCACTTAAAAGGATCAGAGCACAGGAGTAGTTTGAGAATTCTGCATCACAAGGCTCCATGTAGTGCAGGTACTCCCAGTCCCTAAAGAGCTGAGCAGATCCAAAGAGCTATAATTCACATGCAAGAACCAAACACTTTGAGAAAGAATGAGCCTACATTGAATACAATGCCATGAGCAAGAGCTAAAGCAGATCTCACAGTTTTGTGGTGTACTGTCAGGATTCCAACCTCTGACATGCACAATTGGGAAGCAGGAGAAGCTGATAAAAATGTGCATTGTCTAAAGTCAACATTCAAGGCTGAAATTGTGCTACTGAGCCAAAAATAGATTAAAGTTATAAACTTTAATAGAGTGTGTAGGCTGAGTATCAAAGGGTTACCAGCAAAAATTAATTACAAATACAGCAGTGACAACAGGATGAGAGAAGTTACTTTTTTAATTTAGGGGAATCTCATGTACTTCTGATCATGCTAGAGAATGGAATCCTTTAGAGCCATATGACCCAGAATTAAAAGGACGTAAATACATACACACATATAAATAAAAAACATAAACATTTAAAGCATTTATATAAACATAAAATATATAAATATAAACATATGCCCATGTAAGCCACTCCCTGCCACAGCTTCTCTCAAAAAAACTCATATCATCTCAACCCTCATGAGTTCAGATAATTTATGCAATAATTTTATGCAGTGGAATTCCCCGAGCAGAGCTCCCAACACGCGCATGGAGCAATTCTTCTTCAAGTGCTGTAATATCCTTTGTGAGTCTCATCATTAAAAATGGCCATATTGGGCTGGTTTCCCTTTATGGCAACTCCCTGAAAGCACAGAAAGCTGCACTGTGAAGTTGATATCATTGCCTTGAAAACCAACATGGACATAACGACTGCTTGTGCCTGGAGCACATTATTGCTTGTGTTAATATTTTATGTTTATTGACTCTCTTTGCAAATCACACCACGGAGTCTGTTCTCAGCGTTGCTTCAGTTTGGTGGGATGAAAAAGAACCATTCTATGGGGGGTAGTCTCTGTTTGTTTTACAAGGGATGGGAGGAATTGGATGCTTTACTTACTGCTTAGTGCTCCAGATGCTTCAGCTGTGAGTGGGTAGGAATGAGACCTCACTGTCACAGCAGGGAATCCCAGAAGCATCAGAGCTCCCCAGCAGCTGGCACGTTCAGAGCAAATGGATCAGATCACAGTGTAATTGAACACCAAGGCAGTAAAAAGACAAAATGGTTTAGATGAGTCTGTTAATTTCAGGATCACAAATCTTGCTTGTAAATATTGAATTGAAAGCGCAGTAAAATACAATTCCCGAACTTTGATTAAGGAGAGTTGTTCAAATTGACTTAAAAAAAAAGTGAGTCAAGGGTGTTTTGATGCAAAAACATCATGTGGTGACTGAACTACAGAGAGCTGGGCCGGAGAGCAAGGTGGACTTTTAAAACACACTGCAAAAATGGCTCTTCACAGAGACCAGGGATAAGCTGTGGAACTCCCTGCTCCATACAGAGATGGTAAAGGAAGAGACTGACATGCTCATGAGTGAAAAAGTTGTAAAACAATACTAAACTTAGAGGTCACCTTTGGCTCAGGAAATCTCTCAGCAATAAATTGTTTACTGAGTGAGTATTACAGTAAAGTATTACTACAGATGTGTTCTGCTCCTATGCTTTCCCCTAGATACACACTTCAAGCCACTTTGTACTTAGATCTGAGCCTATAAAGATTTTATGTTCTCATGAAAAATAACACAATCAGATTATAGATTTTATTGGTGAAAAATTTCAGTCAGCAAACAGTAAATTCTACCTGAATTTTTTTTCCTAGAGCCAAGAGTATTCCAAGGGGAGATGTGACAACACAAAAAGAAAATCTCTTTCTAAAATTGATGTAAAAATTGAAATCATAATAAAAGCTGTCCCAGAGATTATTTACATCTAATCTTGGGATCAGCAGAGTCATAGTGCTCTTGAAAAATGCACCTATACTATATGTCGGTCTCCTAGAAGAAACTAGATATAATTCAAAGAACCAAAACACAGTAAGAGTGAAATCCAGCTGAGTAATGTTTACACATTTGACTGCAACTAAATGTATTAGTGCTATGTTCTAGGCATTATTTGGGGACTTAACTCTATGTCTAATATGCACATTCACAACTCAAATAAGCAGGTAACAAGTTACACTGCTTTCTTCAGGTTTTTCATTTGGTTGCTTATGCTATTCAACCAAACCAAACTGAGATGTCAAAACTCGGAGCTCTGGTGATGGTTTTATCAATACATACAACAAAAAATAATATATATATCAAAGTAGTAGACTTACACCATCTATTTAGGGAATATTTCTAGACTTTTTCATCACCTACTTCTCAGTAGTTACATTGATGAGATACTGGTGAGTTTTTAGCACATTTTAGAACTTAGCATTTTCTTGCTTCCATATGAACAAGCTGTGTAATAGTACTCCACTAATGAAATACTGACAAGATCCAATTGTTTAAAAAAAATAAACTGCAGTAATTTCCATATTTCATATTTAAAACCACTTTCCCCACACAACACAGAAGGCTTAGAACAGCTCGTGCCTTGGACTTGTATTCTGTTATATTTCACACACTAGAGAAATGTCTGGTTAACGTTTTGGTGGAAGAATTCTGGCTGAGGCAAATTTTTCCATTGTTTACACTGCATATGGATTTTACTCGAGTAAGAAATTTCTTGTCCTTTCTTCTTAAACTGTTTATTTACTTTCATGAAAACCTGAAAATAGTTATGTACTCCAACAGAGCAAATTGAAATATTATTATGTAACATAGTAAAATAAAATGTAAACAGATGCATTTTAATATTATACAATGCAGTATTCTATGGCTCATTAAACTATATTCATTACTAAGCTGGATCCACAGAAACAATTTTGTAGCTTTAACAATGTACCAGATGTCAGATGTTTGCTGTGTCAGATGGTTTTATTCTTTAGCCACTAGGAATTTACAGTCAAGCTTGCCTCAATAAACACATAAATCTGGTAACATCTATCAAATTTGCCAGTATTAGTTAGAATTAAATTCTGAGACAGTAGTCAAGCCCCATATAATTTTATGCAGAATTTTTTCTAGATAAAGATCCAAAGTGGAAAATCCTGGGGAGTGGGAATTTGTTTTGCTCCAATCAAAACAAAATTTTTCAAATAATTCTCTCTACCTACAAATTCTCTACCTAATTCTCTCTACCTTGTCACCTTGAGTGAAAAAAAAAGTTCAGTTGGAAAGCACTCAACTGAAATGTTCTGCCACTTTTAAGATATTTCTTCTTTCTACCTCCCCCCATTCTTCCACTCCACAAATCAGAGGGGAAAAGACCCCAAACCACAAACCACAGACATTTATCTCTGAGTTACAGCAACCAGGAAGGACTGCTGGAACCCAAGCGACCAAGTCACAGCAACTGCATCTATTGCAACTTCCACCAGCCCACCTCTGTGCTTTTTAAAAAGAACTGGAAAGACCCTGATCTAGAGGATCTCTTAGCAAGAGAAAAGATCAGTTTGTCTTTGCCATTACTCACATCCAAGCTCCTGCTGTAGAACCAAATGATCACGTGCTGCTAATGAACACAATCATCACCCCAGCAGCCTCAGAGGTGGATTCCAAGAGCTATTGAAGTTGTCAGTACTAATAATTGACCACAGACAGTTCTAGTCTGTTATTTATGGCCTCCCTAATGGTTGCAGGCTTTTTCCAGTCTCCACTGAACAGAGTTGTGCAGTGCTGCCATGTTATCAATCTTAATAAAAGCACTGGAGCTGATAACCTAGAACCTAAATGATTTAGTTTAGCTGCCAGATCTAATATCAGTCCCATTTTCCACTTGTAAAATTTGGATCTTGCAGCTAACGAGCCACTTTTAATCCAGCATCCTGAAATCTCCTGGCTCCACACCCTGAAAAGGGTAACAGCAGCCTACAATGATGTTAACCTGAATCCAGCTGCACATGATTTCACTTCTACTTGAATTTTCTGCTTTCCAAGGTAGAATGCCATGTAGCTTTATGGGAGGTTTTATCAGCACAATATGGTGTTAGGACTGTCCCACTCATTTATGCTGTCTTTTAACTGATTTCAAAGGCATGGATGTATGCCAAGGAACTAACGTCAAATCACAGCTGCAACACATCCCAGGCTACCAGAAGCATCTTTAAATAATAGTCTTAAAGTTAAAGCAAAAAACTCAGTTGTACATCTGGAAATTAAGCATAGATCCAAACACATGCACAACTACTACTCTGCCTTTATTCTCAGTTCAGTGTGAGATGACTTGAGTTTAAATCACTATTTCAGGAAGACAATCAGGGGTTTGGCAGTTTATTTTTTAAGTCTATACAGACAATTTCAACATCTGCTCTTCTTACCAGACCTTTACATTTTTTAAATTAAACTAATTCCAAAGATTTCATAATTCCTCTCTTGATCATCATGACAAGGCATCCTCCTGAGCTCCAGCAGCCACAATAATTGGCAGCTTTGTCAAAACTGACCACTGGAAAATATTTTCTCCACCCATACACCTGCAAAAAGAAATTCCCAGAACAGTCTGAGCAGCTCAGTGAAGGCAGCTACTGGCAGTCCCTGGAGTCAAATATAAGGACCAACAGCAAGTATGAATTTCCATCTTTGCCAGTTATGTTGAAACCAACTTGAACTCAGGCTAGACTGAAATAAACATTTTTATTTGCAGATACGCAAACATAGGAAAGGTGACTAGACCAGAACCATTAATAACTTCTCTCACAACTGAATCTGTTAGATCTCTTTATCTTTCTAAATCTAACCACAAGGCTCATAGACACTGCTGGAAGTTCTGCAACCTCTGCCCTCACACTGCATTTACAGAAGAGGTTCTGAATCTGGAAACCTTTTCTCCCCATGGGCCTCTAAACCACATGAAAAAAACTGACCCTTTCCAGAGATGCACAACCTCTTTTGTTGTTGATCTTTCATCTGGTGGCAGTTTTCAAGCTGTCTGTTGCAGAAGTTAATAGCTGCCTCCTTCAGCTTCAGGGTGTCTCATGAACACAGCCTGTTGAAATGGTCATCTGCCTCCTCAGACCCAGACTATACTCTCAATGTGTAAATAATTAGCAACAGATAATTCATAAAAGCTTAAAATAAATGTCTGCCATACCACAAGAAAATAGTCAGACATCAGTGTTAAAATACTTCATTCACCATGCCAAATTGTGAATTGGGGGGCAGAAAATAGCTCCGAAATGGTGCCTTGTTAAGTGCCACTGCTAGACTCAGCACTCAACATTTGGACTCAGGCCAAATTTAATTTTAAAAAAAATTACTTATCAGATATTCGTCTGCTATGATGTTATGTGGAGATCAAAGCATCACAAAAACTGAGAAAAGGCAGTTTTTCTATAAGTATCTTCAGCCACAGAAAAATCTCCTCTGGACTCGCTGCAACTGCACAAACAAAAACTGAGATACTTTCTCTGCTCAGGTGAGACCATCTCCATTCAGGGCTGTCCTTCCTGATGGTTTTATGAAGCATATTGACTTGGTTTAAAGAAATCATACTGATTTTCTTTTCCCTCCCCTGGTGTTTTCTTTGTGTTATCTTACAGTAGACTATTGAGTCAATTCAGGGATATTAACAGATGTGTTTCTCTCTTTTCAGAACTGTTCAATGCTCTTTATTGATCCAACAGTTGATGATTACAGTGGTAAAATGCTGTCAAACCACTGATGTTCATTACAGAGATGAAGCATCCCACACATAAACAATATTTACCAGATGAGCTTTCAGAATGCTAATATTTCAGGTTAGTTTCTAGTATGTGTTATCCATAATTAGAGTATCTGATTTATTGATTCATATTACTATATTTTATTTATTTCCATTTTTAGTCAGACTGGCCTTTCTGTTTCTATAGTTATTGATCTGATTTTCTCCTTTACAAAGGACAAAAGAAAGAAAATTTACACTGTTGTTTTTTTGGTTGTTTTTTTTTTTTGTTTTTTTTTTTTTTTTTTTTTTTTTTTTTTTTTTTTTTTTTTTTTTTTTTTTTTTTTTTTTTTTTTTTTTTTTTTTTTTTTTTTTTTTTTTTTTTTTTTTTTTTTTTTTTTTTTTTTTTTTTTTTTTTTTTTTTTTTTTTTTTTTTTTTTTTTTTTTTTTTTTTTTTTTTTTTTTTTTTTTTTTTTTTTTTTTTTTTTTTTTTTTTTTTTTTTTTTTTTTTTTTTTTTTTTTTTTTTTTTTTTTTTTTTTTTTTTTTTTTTTTTTTTTTTTTTTTTTTTTTTTTTTTTTTTTTTTTTTTTTTTTTTTTTTTTTTTTTTTTTTTTTTTTTTTTTTTTTTTTTTTTTTTTTTTTTTTTTTTTTTTTTTTTTTTTTTTTTTTTTTTTTTTTTTTTTTTTTTTTTTTTTTTTTTTTTTTTTTTTTTTTTTTTTTTTTTTTTTTTTTTTTTTTTTTTTTTTTTTTTTTTTTTTTTTTTTTTTTTTTTTTTTTTTTTTTTTTTTTTTTTTTTTTTTTTTTTTTTTTTTTTTTTTTTTTTTTTTTTTTTTTTTTTTTTTTTTTTTTTTTTTTTTTTTTTTTTTTTTTTTTTTTTTTTTTTTTTTTTTTTTTTTTTTTTTTTTATTTGTGGAGGGAACAGGACCTGCTCCTTCCCAGAGGCAGAGGGCAGCAGCTTCTTGTAGAAGGGAAGTGAGCAGACTGTGGGTCTTGGACAGCAAAAAGCTCCCATCCCAGGGCTCTGAGACATGGCCAATAATTGCTGTGCCTGCATGGAAGTCCAGAAGTTCAGTAGGAAAGGCTGCTTAGTGCTCCACCTCTTGGCCCAGGGCCACAGCCCAATTCTCTCCAGCTCATGCATGTGTTTACTGCCATGCACTGATGTGGCCTCAAGGTAGCTTCCCTTTCTCTGAGAATTCTCAGAGACACACACCTTTCCAGTCTGGAGAAATACCTCCTAAAATTAACTCTTCCAAATCCTTCAAATACAACAAATTCAAAGAAAGCATTGACTCATTCCCAGCCTCCATCCTCATGCACTCACTAATTCTGCCCTGACAGTAAAATAAGCATTAGGTGATAAGAATATTTCTTAGACTTCATCTGAAAAGACTTGCACATTTTCATCAGTGCATATTTTGCAGTGCTTGAATCACAGATTTTTACCCAGAGAATGTGTCTGATCTATTGCAGTTCTCTGCACTGATTTCTGTGACCTATTTTAAAAAGGTTTCATGTGCTAATTCCTGTGTTAAACGTAATCAAGTGGGAGGTAATCTAACCAGGATGGAATCTGTAGCAGAAAAACTTTTCAGAAGCAGCAGAGAATCCATTGTAATTTTTTACCCACTCACACTTCATGCCTTCCTTAAATTATGAGGGGGAAAGAAAAGTACCAATATAAACAAATGAAAAAAAAAATCAAAAAAACTCCCAACAAATCAAAGCACATCAAAACAGAAGGATCATAAGTCCTAGAAGCCTAAATACAACGTTTAGAGAGGTACATGACATTTTGTCAGCACGATAGAGATTATGTAGCACAAGAGAATAACATCACCAGTTGTCATATCCTTTTTGTCAGTATTCAGTGTTTTAAAAATACTTCATTGTATAAACAGAGAACCTTCAGATAAGACATGAAATAATTCTCCTTTAGTTACTCACAGGTTAATAAATTAATCACATTAATAAAATACTGGTTTATTTGAGTCTGACTGTGAAGACTCCATATATTTGTGTCTGACAAGTTCCTCTCAAGATATATCCTTGCTGAGTTTTCTCTGGTTCCTTTGCACTAAGTGGCTTTCCAGAGTACAAAGGAAATCAAGCAGCAGCCCCCAAAACAGTAGTTTGGAATACTTCAATGTAGTACTGATTTTTTACTGATTTTAAGTAAAAAACAAAAAATCTGTATAGCAACTGATGAGCACTGAAAATAGCATGTGACATGCATTATATATGAAAACTTGATCAAATAAAAATATTTAAAATAGATATCAAGTTCTTTTTTATCTAAATGATTATGAATAAATTGTTGCACAAAACAGATTAGGAGAATACCTTAGGTAACAACCCTGCTGTCACAAACTGTGCTGTTGCATAAGAGACAACAGGATGAGGTTCCAGCATCCTATTTCTGACACTGCCTTTTCTGCTTGCTGAATTTTGTGCTCTAAGTATTAGCCATTGGAAGGGCATTAATGCTGTCCAGTTTGTCCCAACAGCCCTCTCCCCTAGCACCACAGAAGATTCTTGAAGAATGAAGAGCTTCATTTCAGTTGTGGGTGCTTAAGGCAATGAGTCTCGAATGCTTTCCTTATGCTCATGAGTCTCTGGGCTTCCCAAGGCCATACATCTGTGATTTCAGCAGAAATGTTCTACCAGCACTGTGTTTCATTGAAGTACTAATTACTGTGCTTAAACCTCTAGGAACCATTTCTCCTACAATAAAATGAATGCTTCTGTTTGGGACATTAAGAACCAAAGAGCCTTGATTTTACTAGACTGTTAGACCTACTTATGTAGCTCATTCAAGATCTTTTTTGTACTTTAGCAGATATTAAACAAAAAAGAAATATTACCTAAGCAGAAAAAGAAAGGGACTTGCATTCAGAAGTCCTAATTGACTGAAATTATATATAACTCCTAAGCATGAATTGCTGATAAAACAAAAAATTGTTTCAGCTGCACATTGCCCTTGACATTGTGCTTGTTGCTAATAGATTAACATGCAGTTTATGTGACCCTGAGTGAAATTTAATTTTCATAATTCACAAATGATGAAAGCCTTGTAAACCACTAGAGAGGAGAAAACTAATTTGCATCCTATTGTGACTTAATGTCATTTAACATTCCATACATTTCTGGCAGAGATGCTTCAAACAGTTTGTAGATCCCACTGGTTATGTCTGCATTGTAATGTGTCCCAGGGGAAGCTGAAATATTTTTTACACATCAGTGATCAATAATATTAAGGATGTCAAGAAGACCGTGGAAACAAAAACTGACATGAACTGCATTTTTCCAAACACTTATGGCACAGTTCTGACCTTTGTTACTGGTTAGCCCAGGAATCTACCACCACTCCAAGAGTATCTGTGGTCCAACTTCTAATGAAGAGCATACCCAATAAAGTCTGAATATTTGCTTTGTATGCAGAATCTCAAACTAAATTTCTTGCAGTGTTACCTTTTTGGATGGCACCCAAGAAGCAGGTATCTCGCAGCTCTCATTTGTGCTTCCCCCATTAGTTTTTATGATAAATCCCTTTCTTTTACATACTTTAAAAAATAAAAAAAAAAAAAAAAGAGAGAGATCCTGAATTACAATTTTGATTCATTGAAAAGGCCAGAAACACTCAACAGTAGTTTGGCATATTCTCTCTCCAGTCCAAAGGAAAAGCAATGTTCAGTCAAGGCTGAACATATGATGGCATATGCCATAGTGGAACACACACAATGGCAAAAGCAAAAGTTTTAATTTTACTTGGATGAGGGGGAAAAATGTGTGTAAGAATTTACCAGTAATTATTGAGTTTGAGTAATCCTGATTCACATGGATCAGAGAAATTAGGAGTACCTGGTCCTGACTGGTCTCACTACTTCAAATTTCTCTGACAGCATGATGCAGATAAACACAATGGAGATTTATGGATTCTTTTGGAAGGAAGTTGTTTTTTTTTTCAACCATGGTGTGGACATTAGCTCAATATTCTGGGGAAAACAAAGTCAAAACAGAATCATACCAAAAAGTAAATGTTCCATTTGGGAACTTAAAACTAGTTCAATTTCTAATTCCATACCATAGGAGCAACCTCAGTGTTTCCTGTTCCTTATTTGCTTGGCTATGACACAAGAGAGAGCAGAGGAGACTCCCAGTTTTTATGACACACTGCTGCTTGCTGGCAGTCCATCTTTCCCCAGTGATGGGCAGCCAGAGTGATGGGAGATGCTCACACCACCACCTTGCACTGGTGCAATGTAGGTCACAGCCCTAAGGATCCACCACATCCTCTTGTGCTACCCACAACCCAGAGCTGGTTAGCAAAACTCTACATAAAAACTCGACCCTATGAGTTCCTAAGTCACTCTTGGAGTATCTGAGCTAAATTATCTTCAAAGCCCCTCACACCACTGGGATAAATGCAGAAAACAAACCACAGCCTCCTGTTTGAAAACACCAGCTTACATTATTTCTGGGCATGTAGAAGAAAGTTTCAAAGTATGATACAAAAATTTAGAATAGCTGAATGTTAGCCACAAACTTTATCCTAGTGACTGTCTATGGTTTATAAATACTCCCTACAGGCTTTCAGAGATTCTTTTCCTTCTCCATTACCCAGGAATATGGCTATTCCTCATTCATTTTAATACTGTGACACTTACTGAAATAATTCTATGCTACATCATTTCTGTTGCAAGCTATTTACTTATTAGTGCACACACATACCCCTGAAGGACAATGTACTCAAACTGTACAACAAAATGTATAACTCTATGAAACAAATCAGATCTATGCATGCACTGCAGATAAAGCATCTGTTCAAGAAAATAACAGGTGAAAAAGTGTTACATAGAATTTTTTCTCATCAGAGGGGATTAGAAATAGATTGCTAAACATCCGTGAGACACATGAATGATGAATGCTAGAAAGAAGGGAAGCAGAGAAAGGTGCCAACAACTTAAGCTCTCCTTTGTTCTTTTCCATTTACAAACTAGCAGGTACACATAAAAACCAGTCATGAATGTTTGATTAGTTTTGATTTACACAAAAGTATCTGTTATATTTCTTTGAAGGGTGCTTGTTTATTTAGCATTTTTACAATAGCAAAGCTAACCAAGACTATGCATTAGCTCAGCCTCGTGCTAAACAAGGCTGTAACTAATATTATAATTTGCAGGGGTAAAAACTCACCAGGTTTCCTCATGGTAGCTTTGTGTTTTCCTGTCTTGGCTCTCTAATATAGTGGGTAACAATATTCCCTGTTTATTTCAAGTACAGCTAAAGATATTCATTAGAAATTTTAGAAATGTTTTGCTTGAACTAGGTTTAAAATAAAAAATACTTGCCTTGTTTAATTTTACTTCATAACTACGTTTCCCAAGTACAACACTGCAGAGTGTTTCATTCACTTCCACGAGTACTTTGAAATCATTTTTCTATTTCTGGAATCACTAATCTCAGAAGAAAGGTCATAGAACATTAGTTGACATAAAAATGCAGGTGACAGTGCTCCTGTCAAAGGCAGAATTAAGACTTGACTAATAAGATTAAGTAAAGGAATAGTGTGTCAGAAAGGTATGAAGAAATTAGTATAATTACATTTGAGGAAAATCCATGTGTAGTATGAAGAATCAAAGAAAAATGTAGAGAGTCAACCTGAGCAGATAATTTTAATGATGAATTTAAAAGTTCAGGATTTTTGAAGGTATATAAAAATAATACTCTTATATCTTACATGTGGAATTAATGCCATATGGGGATGCTAGGTATAATGATAGTAGTTTTTAGACTTCTAACAGAAAGAAAGGGAAGAAAATCTAATGCTATATCAACTTTTTTATAGATATCATTTGAGATTTCATTGATATCAAATGAAAGCAGAATTATTCCATCAAGATAAAAGGTTAGTGAAGTAGGTTAAAAGTCTTTGTTTTAATACCTAGCACTGCTGATTAAGTCCAGAACTGTAACACAGGTGAGCAAGTTTCAAGATTTCAAATCTCCAGGCAGCCAGCAAGATCAATTTTCTCTGCTACTAAAATCAGTGAATTAGAAAATATAATAGCTGCGTATATAAATAGTTGGGTGTCATTAGTTACCATCAGCACCTGCTACACCATAAATTCAGAAGGACCTGCATGAATTTTTGGACATCTGCAGTATTGCAGCATCCCTCTACCACCTGCAGAGGATATAAACTCTGAAGAATAGAACCCAAACAGGTGGAATCACACATTGCATTAGTTGGCAAAGAAAACCTGGTTCAGAAAACATTATTCTGTCAAGAATTGGAGATTTGTAACACTAAATAATGCACAGCAGATGGAAATAGACCATGGAAAGTCTTGAACTGGTGTAATTTCCTGCTACTTTATGTGTCAGCCCATCTGGGTGAACCTCAGGCCCCTATTCAGGTGAGTGCCTGTACATTTAAATCTCCAATTCAGTTGATCATAAGGATGGTAATTCATTTTGCCACTGATACAACACACCCAGTGAGAGAGAGCAAACCTTTTTCCTTTACAAGATGTGAGCTCTTCAGAAGTTCAAGTATTCCATTTTAATACTAACACTTGATATATGCATTGATCATTGAAAAGTGAAGGTTTCTGTCCCCTCTTTCCAAACATCAAGAACAATCCACTTGAACTGGTCTTTGCTGCACAAGAATATAAATTAATCTACTCCATACCTCTCTGAACTAAGAATCATTATTGCCACTCCTAAAGTAGCCACAGTCTTTTTTATTTTTTTTTATTTTTTTTTTAATAAATGACTTTTGCTTATACTTTGACGTACAAAAGTTTACATTGTTGCCTGGTTTATTCTATGTGTAATTTCTAGAGCACTCTTCATTACTGTAAATGTCACTCCTAAACAACCCAAGGTGAAAATACAACCAGGCATTTGCCTTGCACCTTTAAAAGATGGATGGAAAGGTGAGATATTAGCTTAGAGAAACATTACATAACAATTTCAGATTTTTAACTCCTTTCTCAACTTGCCACAATACAGACAGAAAGGCTATTTAATATTAATGTACCACAAGGAATTGTTTGACTCATTTTTGGATTTCTTCCCCCCCAAAGTACTACAATAGCAGCAATAGATACTGAAAAATATATGAAATATCTACTCATTATTCATTAGGATATAACAGTATAATTATTTTTATACATGTGATCACTTACACAAGACTAAAGTACATCAAATGTCTGATTTTACCTTATATAAAAAAAAATATAGAAATTCAATATCTTCCACTTAATAGAGCACACTGGAGTCTTTGCATATATAGATAGTCTTAGAAAGCCTTTTGTGAGTAAATTACTGCTATGAAGTTTGCCATTTTTATGAGTAAACTTTAAAGAAAAGTATCTTACTATTGAATGACTTCACAGGTTACATCTGTACAGAACATCAAAGCTACACAAATTCTGTGTGACTGATGGTACAGGAACAAATGAATTGTACATGTAATTCCACAGGAATGAGGATAAAACTGCTTAAACCTCAATATTTCCTAGGCACGTATTTTGATCTTTTCCCCTCCTTTTTACTAGTCAAAGTTCTTTTTCAATTATTTCCTTTTTTCAAATTCTTTATGCAGAAAAAACTCCCTTTCAGAATACAAGAGAGCAGTCTATGGTCAGCTCACAACTATTCATATTTGAAAAGTCAGCATCACATTATGGGTTTGAGTTTCTGTATGCATGGAAATATCTAAGTGCTTTAATATCAATGTGAATATGTGAGCAATTCCAAGCCCTTTTTGGATAAGGAATATGTAAGGAATTAAAAATAATGACAAGACAGCAGTGAAATTAAATTATTTTTTGGCACAAGCCTTTACCATAAGGGATAATGAGGAAATTTCTATTCCAAGGGCATTTCTTACAGGAATTCACAGTGTGGACTTAAGAGAGATTGAACACTTTACGAAGGAAATAATAGAGCAACCTAAGAAATTCAAGTGCAGTGAATGCCACCATACAGCTCTTATTCCAATGTTCTGGAAGAAACGAACTATGGACTAGCAAAGTTACTGAAGAGTAATTTAATGAACTTAAAAGTATCAGCACTTCTTGAGTTTAGAGGCCCTCTTATTTAACCTGGGTCCTCCATTGGAGACAAGGGAGATCTCAAAATACAGAGCCAGGGGAATAACTTTAGCCTGAAGTAGCTACTTGAGAGACTAATTAAGCATAAAATAATGTAATTATATTTTAATTGGTTCAAATTAGAGCAACTTGTGCAAGAAACAATAATGCCTTTGCAACCAATTACTTGTGTTTGAGTAAAGTTAAGAAGAGTGGAGAGATGTGACCAACCAGCTCAATGAAAAGCCTGTGGCTCGTCATTCATCCTGTGCTCCAGCACAAGAACCTGCAGAGGCACAAAGAAAAGTGTTACAAGCTTTGTAGTTGTTTTTTGTTTTGGAAAGTGACAGATAATTCATCTTGAGAAATTAGTTAAACAATAAAAAAAAAGTAAACAACAATTCTACATTGTTAATTTTCATATTCAAATATTTTCAGATCCATTTCAATTTCACCCACTCAAACAGGTGCACACTTATCTCACTTTTTACAGCAAACCTTTACCTAGGCAGAAGTGGGATCCATGGTCAGAAACCAAACCTGTGATACACTGTAGGAACATCCCAGTTCAGTGTTTCAATGCATCAGCACCAATCCATGGGATTTCCTGAAGGGAATGGAATGTCTCCTCCAGGCCTCTTACTGCACCCTTTTCTCTAAATCTGAAGGTGCAAAGCTTCAGCTCACCCTTACTATGCATCCCTATATCTTCTTGTGTAGATTAATTTTGCCTTTAAATCCCTGGTAGTAACCCATTTTATTTAGAGAAACCTTCAGCTACTCACAGCTCTCACTGCAGGGCTCTGCTTGGGGTTTTTCCCTTTACAATGTAATCAGCTTATGCTGTTGACATACTACATAATTTCATAGACCTTGTGTGCCTTGATATCAACTTATCAATAAAATACTTTAATCACAGGAGAAGTCTCAGAAATTGCTCTCTTAAATGTTTATTCTTTTTAATTAAACTATGCGGAGAGTATTATAGGCAGAAAATTACTTTGCAGCCAAAAAATTCATGAGGAGTTGAGTGATTGCAGTCTTCCAGAAGCAGCATGAAACAGGCAATTCAGCCTTTGCTTTCAATGGGAATGAATTAACTTACAAAGCTGGTCAGGTACATCTGTGATGTTGACAGGACCAACTTTCCAATTCCAGATTGGAGCTACTTGAAAGCTCATCTGACAAAGTGATCTGGGTTGAGATCTCCCTCATCAATTATCAGCAAGGTGTTTAATATCCCCTGGAGGATGGATAAATGAGTTATCATCCTTCTTCTTTCCCCAAAAATTTCAAAGATGATATTTTGAGGTTGACATCAGAATAGCACGCTTTAAAATATTTGAAAATTGTGCATTGGAGCGAGAGAGGGAAAAAAAAACATTCTGAACTATGAGTTAATTTCCAGGGCTGATGAAATTATAAAGGATGGAATTAATCTAAAGGAGACCAGTCTACTGCTGCTTGTTTTTATTGAAGACCCAGGAAAATAAATAGCCTTATGACTACCTTATGAAAAGTGTACTAATATACCAGAAGCCAGGGAAAGGAGACCCTATTAAAAAAGTACATGAAAAAGTTAAAGAAGGAAGAAAGTGAAAACAAACCATTAAAACTATAAAATAGCAGAGATTTTTATTACAGCAGTAGTAAATGACTAGGGCAGGTGTATGATTCATTGATTGCATAAAGCAAAAGTATTTAAATCAATGAAAGGCCTTGTACACTGTCATTAAAAGTCTTTATACCTGCACAGGTTCAGTTACAAAAATGTTTGCAATGGAAGGTTACTTAACAGCCTGAGAGCAATTCTAAGGTGCTTTTAATAATGATCTTTGGAAGCTTCAAATAGCACTAAACCTGCAGCAGAGAAAGAGCTCTGCTAATTTGGACCTCACCTTTCTAATATTCTTTTACCTATTTTGTGTGAGCATAACTCATATTAACCTGAAAGACAAAAACCTAATTTACTACACACTGTTAGAAACTGAGTAGAATTGAGAGCTTAACTTCCAAACATCTGGTTTCTACATAGCCACTAAAAGCTCATATTGATCCACTTTGGGTGTATTGGAGTATTCTTCCTGATCTTAAAGGGCTGTTTAAAATGCATGTTGGCATGTCTGCCAGCATAATAAAATGAACTAAAAGGAGAAACAAACTTTTTTTACACTCCAAGATAAAAGAATAAAAACCACTACAACAGTTCACAAGAGGAATCTGACAATTTGTGTCTTTTGTACAATTTATAGATGTACCTGAAATACCCTCTAGAATTTCAATAACTTTACTGGCAGAATTGCCCCTAGAAGGGAAATCAGAGAAGAACAAATAATCTTGAAGGACTGGTGACACTAGCTGGGACAAAATTACAATGGCAGGAGAGAAACCCTAGCCCTACTGCAAATAATCAACTCCTACTGCTTTTGTTAATTTAACTTAAAAACTTCATTCCAAAAGGATAAATGGCAGCAGCAGCATGGCATTCACACCCTTGTCAGAAAGAAGCCAACTTCCCTGTAAAAGTAATCATTAGGGAAAAATACTCAGCACATAAAAACATTGCCTTTCATTGCAGTTTTGCAATGAAAGTTATGCAACATAATTTAAATGTAACATTTAAATCCCCTCAAAAGAGCACGATGATCACTCAACTGTGTCTGTAGCCAACAGCAGCAAAGAGAAAGATCAGTGTGTTATAAATGTTACAAGAAGTTTTTCTGTTACTGAGCATTTGACTTATTGAACTTGCTTCTGGAAATCAGATGGCTATTTAAAACAGAAAATATTTTAAAGTTTAGTAGTAATTTCCAAAAATCAATAATCAAATTTATGCCCAAGTTTGTGTGCAATCTTATTAAAACTCCTTTTCTGCCCACCATCACTTTCCAGTACTTGGCTACAAATTAGCAAACCACAAAAACCACTACATCAAAATGAAGATCTGCATTCAAACTATCAAAGTGAGAAGATCCCAGGGCTTGCCAGGGAACTATTCCAATACTGGGACTTGTATGGCTGTCCTTCCATCACCCCTGACCCTTTAACATCTGAGCTGAGCCACGGGAGCACAAACCCTTACCCCAAAACACACAGAGCTGTCCAGTCCCCCCTCTCCAAGCCAAGGCTCGCAAGCCACTGGCCACAAACTTCAAAATCCAGACCAGTATTTCCCTTTCCATAAGGAGGTAGAGAGGAGCACATGGTGAGCAGAAGAACATTATTTCTTCAATTATTCTGCCAGATGCTGCCCATAGTCCCTGGGGTTTTTTCACTCCAAAAAGTGCAGGGCATCAGAAAGCAGCAGTGCCTGGCCACACTCTCTTTCTCTTAATCATGGGGAACAGAATTAAGAGAAAAATTGAATTGAATTCTTCCTCAGCTTAGCTCCACTGTATCCTTCTGTGCTGTACCACCTACCATATGACTTTTCCTGGGAACTAACATTGTAACCAGGAGCTAAAGTATTGTATGAAAGCAGAAATAACACCTTTAACAAAGATCCTGTACAGTGAATGCCATTTATTGACAGCCATCTGCAGCTTTTGTAATACCTGGTCCAGAGATTTTTCACAGGACATGAAAGACAAAATTCTCAATAGCTCCAGCAGCTGTGAGAAAAAACAGATTGCTCTGTTTTTTTTGGGAGAATGCAGTGCACATTTACAAACAGCACAGCTGCTGCTGGAGCCTAGCACTGACTGCCCCAATGGGGTCTGCACTGCTCCAACCCAAACAAAAATGCATTTATTATTGTTCACCTTCAGCCTGTAGAATGCCTGGCTTTCTTCTGGTTTGTTTTGGGTAGGTTTTTTCCACCCTCAATGATGAAACAATATATATCAATGTTCCATAAGCATCATTGCACCCACTAAATGGCCAGCAAGGAATCTTTAGCTGGAAGAAAGACTCACCTTAAAAAGCACCCCTGTGAACCTCAGCTGAGAACTTAGCAGCTTTTTTACTATTAATATTACTCATTAAAACAATCAATTTGTTGAAACAAACACTCATGGAGCTTATAAAACTACATCTTTCTGATTTTCAGACTGTTTCATAAAAGTTGTAATATTTTCAATGGGTTTGAGCTCAGGCTTTAGAAATCAAAGTTTTCAATGTTTTAGTTTCACTCTGTAATAAAATATAAAGAATACTGCCCTGCCAACCCCTCCCCCCAAAAAAATAAAGAAAAAAACAAAAAACAAAAAACACTCCAACCCCCAGTAAAAAGACCAAATTCAAGTTCATGTTTTGACAGAGTCCATTAATCTTCAGTTTTCTTACATAATGGAAGGGGTTTCTTTTAAACTTAAGCATCTCCACTGTCGAAAGAAGATTTACTAAAAGTGAAAGTGCAGAGATGAAAGAAATAAAAGAAAATTGACTACCAATTTAAACCTCAAACTTGAAATTACTTCAAATTATGCAATACATAATAAAGTTTAGGAACTTAACTTCCCTTCAAAAAATAGACATCTCAAGACAACAAAGTAAAATCAGAATCATGAGCTGCTTTCAAGTGGGAAAGGAGAATTAAGAAAACTGTGGTAACATTTTAGCAAAAATTAGATAGTCTGGGGAGGGAAGGGTTTGCAAACAGAATAACTTTGTCTCATTTGGGGATCATATGTCAGTTAGGAATTTTTTGCCATTTAATGTAATATACCACACAATGTGACCCATATAACATTAACTAACCATCTTAGTTATTAAAATGAATAATTAAAAATGTTAAACCATTGGCCCTTGTCACTCATAAAGAGATAATTGGGTTTTTTCAATCCTGGCTGATGCTTACAGAGCTAGATCCAACACTGATTATACCAGAATTCTGGTCATTATTTTCCCTCCACAGAAAAGAAACCATTGATGAAACTAGACAGAGAAGAGGTGTCTGAGCACCAAACTGGGGGCACTGACAGAGCAGATGCAGGAATGTCTGTGCACAGAAAGTGTCCTTGACAAAAACTACGAACAAAGAGGAGCAGCAGCAGCTGCTGGTTGTATGAGTCGTGACAAAAAGCAGCAGCAGTAGGTGACCAGGAAGGAATATGTCAATTAGGGTGAGGAGTGCTGCACAGATGGGTTAGCAAAGTGCAGGCACATCAAAATCTGAGACACTGGCAGAACAATGTCTTTGTTTCAAGTACAAGTTCAAGGCTAAGGAGCCAACTTTTAAAGAGTGACACTGGGAAGTGTTCCCTGTCCCAGACCCTCAGCAGCCTGCCTGCCCACTGCTGCAAGATTGCTTCCACTGCTACAGGGAAGCACTGGGAAACACAACAAGGAAACCTCTGGCATTTAAGAGCCAGAACAACAGGTGGGAGCATCTGTGGGACAGAGTTCGACCTCAATAATGAATTTGGGAATCAGAAGAGGTAACAGCAAGGTCAGAGCAGGTCCAGTGAGATTAAAAAATCTGTCATAATTTGAATGAAAAAGGAAGCTTGGCTATAAATATGCTATATTCTTAGAAAATAACTTGTTGCAGTGAAAGATAATTGCCTGAGGAAGCCCAGGAAGTGAGTGTGTACGTGGCCACGGTATCAGCAGGAACCAGTCTGAAGTCTCTTTACCTTTCCTCTTTGGGTTTCACATGTTGCTCAAAGAACTGCTGAAGAGAAAGTATTGCAACAACTTTAAAAAGAAGACTAGGAAGAAAGAAGACAGAGCCAAACTTTAAGGACAAAAATATTTGAGATGTAATGACAGAGCTTCATGTGTTTTTTTGATTATCCTCATCTCTCAAACAGATGTCTCATGACATGGCAGAAGGAATTAATACTTTGACTTGGATACAACAAAAAAACCAGAATCATATACAATTCTAGAGATCAAAATTTAGGTTGGAAGGCAGCATTAATCTTGAAAGTCTGTATAAAATTGTAAAGCAAGATTTGGGATATATTCAGGAAGCTTTTTAGCAGGCTAAATACAATCCTTCTGCAAGGTAAACTTACATAACCTGTAACATAGGGATTTATTCTGTGCCATTTATAAGAAAGTTTGCATTTAATTTTGAAAAAGTCTGAAAGTTTTTTTCCTGATCTACCTTCTACTATTAAAAACTCTTCTTCTAAATACATTGTTTGAAGTACAAGTACAAGAATTAATGACTTGTGCAATTAAGCATTTGCTCCTGCATCCTGAGCATTATGTTCATTAGAGCCCGAGCCTGGATTTTTTTCTAAAAACCTGAAACAGAACATGAAAAGATTTTTAAAACTAGGGAGCCATGTTTTCAGCATTGATATAAACATCACTATTTTTTACAGGTCTGATAACTGACCTCATGGATTGGTTTCATCCAGACCAGCACATGTCTCCCCCTTGGAGAGGCAGCTTTCCCTGCCTGAGTTTGTGATGTTGGACACACATTCACAGACTACCAGCAGATGATCCTGCAGACTCAACACAGCCTGAACTACTGAGTTCTTGTGGTTTTAAACTCACACTGAATCTTACATACATGGATTTATGTGGATTGGACACACCTTAAATCCATAGTTATCTTCTACACATAGTGATCATTAGAAAATTATGATTTAGATTTTTAAAGGTGTCTAAGGTGATTTGGCGGAAAAAAAATGCACCAAAATCCATTAAGAACTACTCAAATTGCTAATTATTATAGAAATATGATTTTTAATGGAATAGGTTATCAAAGATAAGTTTAAAACTCTGGTATTTCATTTAAGAGCAAAACCAAAACTATACTTTTCTGGTCAAGGAGAAAAAAAACAGTGCAGCCCTTTTTATAACAAACTACTGAGAAATGATGCATAATGGAAAAAAGCAAAATCATTCTTGTTGCCAGATATAAACTGACACTGGCCAAAGGCTGTTTTACATTTGACAAAATTGGGGAGGGTAAAAAGAAAAAAGCCTAGTTTGAGATTCGTGGGTCAATTCCAATCAGTCACAATTCCTTTTTACAGCTTTTAAAAGGTTCTCTGTAATGATGGACAAAGCCACTACAGGCTCATTATTTTTACTGTAGTAGAGTATGGATATTAAAATTTATGAGTAAAATAAAATTGTCCCCAGGCCATAGATCTCACATATAATAGGTACTCATTCACTGGGTTCTTTTCATATTAATGAATGCAGAAAATACAAGTTAGGCTAAATTACAGGCATATAAATACAGTGAGATGGTTCAGATGGCACATAAAATGCAATGCTACACTCAAAATTATTTTTATTACTAGCACAGAGCACAGATATACATTTCTTCATGTTGATTATTTCCTTTTGCTTTTGTCTTTATGTTTTTACTAATTAATCTATATTTAAAATTTCATCAGCTGGCACTACAGTTAGGAAAATGCTATTAATGCTTTTTAAAAGAAAAATATTTCCCATGATTCCCTGTTTGTATTGCAGTCATAACTGGATTTTGATAGCAGAGCACTTTAAATGCAAGTCCAGGTATTTCAGACATATCCAAATACATTCTACCTTATAAAGAGAGTCACTCAAGACTAAATTGCATTTCACAACTCCAAGATTTAGACTGCTATAATTTAGCTTTGATATTCTCAGAGAAATAAAAAAAGTTTTTAAAAAGTTCTTTCTCAAAATAAGTCTTTATTCAGGCAAACTTTATGCATCTAAAGAAAGGTTAAAATTTCATTCCTCTCTAAGGAAGTGTAGGTCATTAATTTCAGTTTCTTTTCTAAACTTCCTCTTAATACCTGTATTTGCAACCCCTTTGGAGCTCCTGTCAAATGCTTCATTACAGGAAAGACTTTAACAGGTCAAGCTAACTTCTGCATACTGTTTTAACTGGGTGTATGTCAGCTGTGTCAAATTTTAGCCTTAAATACAATTGTAGGCAAATAAAGCTGCTGCACAAGCAGTTGCAAGCTATTAGCTTTATGAAGACCTATAATTAAGACAGAAATTTCAAGGTGGAAATGTGTAAGATTGACACTAGAGCAGTAAACCACAACTCTTTTAACTGCTTGACTCATTCTAGCTCCCCTCCAAGAAATTTCTACTTTTTCTTCCAAATTACTGGAGAATTTAGGAACATTCTAGCTGAGAAAATAACGTGTTTCACCACTCATAATCTTGTAAAGCAAAACGGCTTTGGAATTCAAAGGCTGATATGTTAGCACAAAAGTCTGCTTCATTCATGAAAAATACATTACTGTAATTAATACAGCCTAGGAGCCATCTTACCTGGGGGCTAGTTACATGGACTAGGAGTGTGTGAAGAGAAATATACTAATTTCATAAATCAATGGAGAAAATTAGAAAAAATATTAATTCCTGAAGAAAAAAAATAAAATTGTTAAAAATCTTGTTTGCTCTAAAAATCAAGCAGAATCAACACTAATATAAAAATATGTGCATGCCTGGGACTGTCTCCAACTATTTCTGTACAATTTCAGGGGAGGGATTACAGCTTAGTTTGGCTTGGGGAGCATTGTTGTTTTGTTTTTTTTTTTAATTATTTTTATAAGAACGAGAACATAATTAGTTTCAAATCAAGATCCAGCAGCTGAAAGTGAGACTTAGCTCTTCCAGCTGTGTGCAAAAGCCAGAGCCCCTTTACACCTCAGCTTCAGAGCCAGGGTATGGTATCCCAACAGATGTGTTATTCTAAAACACACATACCAAGTGCTGCACACTTCTCACTGAAACAATGCACATTTGAGATCTCACTATTAGATATGGCCTAAGAGAAAACAGATGTGGGCCACCATGGGATAAAATGAGAAGAAAAAGAGTAAAAATGTATCTCATTTTTGTTTATCCAGCTGTTATGAGAAGTGTGGAAAAGAGAGGAGAATTTAACAAGATAAAAGAGCAGAAGAAAGCAACAGAGATAATAGTAATACTGTATGAAATAATCTGTATATTCCTGTATGACTAGAACTGTATTATTAAATTCCAATATAGTTACATATCATAATATCAACAACACTGACATAATAAAGGCAATGGGGGGGAATAACTCTGTATTTTGGGTTTTGCTTCCAAGAAGAACATTTTCTGAAAGGCCACTCTTAGAGCTGTGTTCTCCTGTTGAGCAGATGGCAGTCCTAGCAAGATGTCACCAGTGTACACAAGAGCTGTAAGAACTGCCCTCTGAGTAAGCTGGCAGCCCTTATATTCCTTTCATATCTTGTTTACACTTGCAATTGTGTCAAAACTACTCAAGACTGGAAGAATTGCTCACAAATTTAACTATTAATGGCAGAGTGTAAGAATAAAATTTTGCTGCTTCACAAGAAGGACTTTGCTTGTGTAAAGGGATGGGGTTGGGTTTTATTTGGTTCATTGTCCAAAGCTGTTTGAAGAGAATTAAAAGTTCCTTCAGTTTCTAAATTTTCAGGCTGCTAGGAGGTTTAACTTATGCAACTGCAAAACAGTAACTACTGAACTTATTACTACAGGAATTGTAATTACTTATTTCAGAAGAGCAAGGCAAACAGATCTTTGCACAGAGTGTGGCTCATTTAATCAAAACCCACCAAGAATATAACAAAAAATTAACTCTCCTACCAAAAAAAAAAACCCCAAAACCCCACAACCCAACTTGTCTAGGGCAGACAGAAGGGGGACTGCACCAGAAAAGAAATTCACCTCTATACACTCTCTAAAGAGTTAACCAGAGAGATGAGCACACCAGCCTGGATCTCAGGATATGCTATCCCAGCTAACTGCACCCCAGAGGAAAACATGCCCCATAACCAGACATGGGGGAAGAGTTCTCCTGACCAGGCAGGTAGAATCTAGCTAGTGCTGGAATCTCCCCAACCATGGGAAGATGGGATGAAGGGAAGATTTTTGGGGCAAATCCTCAGAATCCACCTTTTCCACCAGCACAGCCAATCCAGCAATGTCCACACTATTTTCCACAGAACAAGGGCTAGCAAATAATTTTTCACCCCAGATGTGCTCTGAAGGCAAAGCAGTTATGTACCTTTGTAGGGGAAGATTTCTGTACTTAGATAGAAATGCAGGGACTCTGTGAGAGGTGCACTTTTATATTTAAAAGCCTATATTGTTTCTCTGTCACCATAGGAAAAGAATAGAAGGGTGTGGAAATCAACCAGAAATTACAGACTGCATCTCCCCTATTTGATTATATGTCTGTCTTTGTTCTCTGCCCTTTTTCACATTTCTTCTGAGTGCCTTTATTTTTACCAAATGGGCAATTACTTTTTTTTTTTAAAATCACAACTGTGAGATCTCTTTTACTTTTATCTTACATTTCTTCACCTCCTCTTTGGTTATCTTTTCACTTTATTCTATTTCTTCCAATTAGTGGGGAAAAAACCAACCTGCCAAGCTAAGATGCAAGTACAAAGAAGAAAGAGCAAAGAAGAATGCTACTAATGTTTTTGCAAAGAGATAAAAAAATTGCATCATTAAAAATAAACCCCAGAAATTTTGATGTAATCACTTTAAAATAAAAAAAAAAAACATAAAAATCACATAAAAATCACATAAAAATCCACCAACAGATCTATAAGCACTACTCCAAATACTGGATTGTTCTTTTTCATATTCTTCCCTTCTGTAGGCTTACTCTGTTTTCTTTTAAACCACCCCTGGCAGTCACTACGTTTCTCATGGAGATTGTTTTCAGACAGAAAATCTGAACAATGCAAGTCCATGAGAGAAAATACAAACCAGCTATACCAAGACCCCAACACTGCTATAAATATGAACAACCTTAGGCTTAAAGGACTCTGAAAAAAATATCTAGCACTCATAAATAATAGAAAAGCTACACAGCATCCTGAGAAATCATCTGGTCCATCTCTCATCTCAAAACACATCAGACATGGAGACATTTGACACATGCTTTTCTACCTGCTTTGTTAAACCAAGTGTGATGGATAACCCAGACTTTCCTGATGGATTATCCCTGCAGACAGAAAATTCCATTCATGTCTGGGATGGACAGTCCAAATTACACTATGGATAACAAAAGTGGCACAGCAAGCCCTTCCAAGCTGCAGCACAGCCTAGTCCTGAGACCAAAAGCTTCACAACCATGGTACTAATTGCTATGATCTATGCAAGTGCATGGACCCTTGGCCAGACTTGCAGCTATAACATCATGGATCAATGTCTCAGCCAACATTCTGAAGGTTCTTGACCTTTATTAGGTTAAGTATTCTTTTCTTTAAACTTTCAAATCAGATTTTTAAACCTGACACTATTTCTGCATCTCCCCTTCTGTCTCTGGCCCCTGGTCTTTCTTGAAGTGTAATACTGAAATTAGCAGTCCCATAGCTGAAAGTCTTACCAGCACTCAGATAAAAGAATCCCCTTTGCTCCTATCACAGCTTTCCTATCTCTAACACACAAGAAGGAATCTATGGTTGCTTTTCTGTTACTGACATGAAGACACAATTTACCATTAGAAAATTACTTCTCCCTACCCCAAGATACCTTACAGAGACAAGGCAATAAAAACTAGAGAGAAAAGGAGAGACAGAGACCCACATCAAATACTGCTTTTCTTTTTATTGAAAACCTGATCCATTGCAGACCCATTCATGCATTATGAATGTCCTGATAAGCAGAAGGCTTTTCCTCTACAATTTAAGATATAAGAAACGAGCTTAAGGCAGGTTGGTGCACTCAACTAAGCTATGCTTAGTGCCCAAACACTTTAGCAATTCAAAGCTCTCACCTTTCATAAAGTGCTATGACTTCCAGGATAACTGGGGGCTGAATGGACACTGGTAGATTTTTGTATGCTGTTTTTCAACTCTAGTCCTGAGGAAGGCATATTTCCCAGAAGCTCACAAATTCAAAAAGGGAAAAGCCTTGGAAAAAATATTTGCCTTCAACTTTACATCGCCTGCATAGAGACACAACTGCAATCTCAGAGAGAACACTAGCAATTTACATGAATTGCAAATATTCCACTTTTTAATACATAAAAGATCAATCCATCCTTTGAAATCATCCTTGCATCTTGTCTTTTGTTAACCCTTCACCCTTAGAAGCTGACATTACAAAACAAGGTAGCTTCTATTTCATCATCTTGCATGCAGAAAGGAAGCAAAATGTCTCATTATTGCGGACTATGGGACTCAGTGCAGCTTCCTAACTATTTAATAAAGTGTGTTCTTTTCTTTCAGGCACAGTGAAAACATTTTAGCCTTTCTTTTGTTTCCTCCTGCTTTTCTTAACATTTGTAAAGATTAACACTGTTGTTCATGTACCATATCTCTGAAGAATGAAATGGAAGTCAGGAACTCCTCTGTACTCATTAGTTTTATTTTAAGTTAACCTCTTATGGCTTTCCTTGGTAGTGGTTTGGGGTTCTTTTCTAATTGTAGTTAACTATCTGAATACAGCATTTAAGGGGGTTTATTTCCATTACCTTTACCATGAAGTTGTTCTTTCATAAGCAAACAAACTGAGATCACTCCTCATTTCTCAGAGCACATAGAGACTTTTCACATTTCCTGGGTGAGTACACAGCTGGTGCATCATTCACCAACCATCACAGACAGCAACACTGTAGTAAATTGGTACTAAATTATTCACCAAGCTCTGTATGAAAGAAAGTTTAGATATCTTTCTGGAAAATGCTATTAATAGCTAAAGAACCAGGCATATGTAGCAAAACCTGCTGAAACATCTCTGCACATACTCAACGATCTAATAAAAATATGATTGTTGTGTTTCAGCAAATGAAGGCCCAAGGTAGCCTAAAACTGAAAGTAAATGTTTTGGATATTGGCTTTTGCTTTGGTTTTATAGGAAAGTTGTTAAACATGCATATAGAGGTACATCTATTTAAAGTGTTCAAATTGATATCCTGTGATTTTATGTAGAAATAAAAATGACTCCACTGCTTTTACTACTGCATTACTAAAGCACTGTGAACTAACTTTTCTCCTCTCTTCTGCAGTATCAGAAAAACCCCTGAACTTGCATTCACATATCTGCATCACAGGCCAACTTTCAAAATTGCATCTCACAAAAGCAGTGAGCTGTTAAAAGCTCTGAAGTATTTTTAAAATCTACAAACATACATACAAGTATGTGTTGCCTGAAATTACTACAGCAATAACCACAAAATTAGGATATCACATAAGATCACATAAATAATATTGCATATCAGAACATAATTTTAACAACCTAGTTTCAAATTGCAACAGGCTATTTCAATTTCTCTAGACACAATTTTTCCTTTCTAGTACTCCTTCATTGCACAAGCATAAAGTCAATAGGAGAGGTATTACTGCCTCATCCCCTTAGTCCTCCATTCCTCTCATTTTGTTTCATAAGTAGAAAGTAACAGGGCCCCTCTCAGCCAAAATTTCACATGAAATAACAGGAGATAGAAGAAAAGAGCTTCATGCAGCCAGTTTCCCCCATCCCTATCCCCTCATGTGAGGGGGAATATTTATTCACTCTGTTATTCCTTGGATAAGTCTGTATATCCTCTGGATAACAAGGCCTTCATTGCTTCCTTTACCATGAGAGAGGAGAGCTCATTTTCTGAGAAACTAATTTTGAAATGACTTGTAGCTGCAGTAATTTAAAGCAGAGGGAAAAAAAAAAAATCAAACCAAAAAAAAAAAACCTAACAAGGCAAAGTTATGAATAGGCATTTGGTAATTTCCATTTTCTCTTCAAGATAGATTCCTTTCTTGTGCAACGTGAAAGACAGAAACCAGAGCTCATTGCCATAGTGCAATACCAGCTAGGACTGAGAGCATCACGACTTTGCCCCAGCAATGACAAGGCAGAGACAATACTGCTTATTAGCCCAAGTGAGATTCATTACTATAACCAAAGCAGCAACATCCCCTACTCATAAATCCACAGGTAATTTTGCATTGTTATAGCTGCAGTGCCTGTGTTCCCTTTTTGTCACTTATAAAAATAGTTTTTATTACAGTCTATTCTGGGTGAAGGTCAAGTGAGAGAGACGGGATTGGAAAGTGAAATCTTTTAAATGGAGACAGCACATAGTGCAGATTCCTTTAATACAAATTCTCCTGCCTGCAGTACAAGCCTTGACCCAGAAGGCCCCTGCATCTTGAGCATTTCAGAGCTTGAAATTATTTACTCTATATGCAACAACTTTACAAAAATATTTCTGACCTCAACAGCACAATCATTTGTTCTAATCAATGGCGGTAGAATTATAGGCTGGTTTGGATTAGAAGATTCCAATCCTTTGCCATGGGCAGGAACACTTTCCATTTGTCCACATTGCTCAGAGCCCCATCCAACCTGGCCTTGAACACTTCCAGGAATGGGGCACCCCCAGCTTCTCTGAAAAACCTGTGCCAGGGCCTCATCACCCACACAGGAAAGAATTTCTTCCGAATAGAAAATTGATATCCACCCTTTAGTTCAAAGCCATTACCACTTGGATAGTTCTCTTTTAGAGAACACTTTACTCTAGGGTTTGCTCTGTGATTGCCAGACTTTGTCTATTAAAGACTGGAAGAATGACTTGACAGGCTATGAAAGACAAAACCTTTCTCTATTGCAATTCTATTGTTCAGTTTTCTAATTTACAGATCACAGTAGTAGAAAAGGTAATTCTATTCAAACACAAAGAAATGTGTTAAATTGTCTGAAAAAAAAATATTAAGTATTCTACAGGGAAAGGGAAAGAGGTGTCTGCTTGTCTTCTGAAATGGTACCTGCTTTTGAAATAGCCACAGAGGGATATTAAGTGAATCAATATAACCAGTGCATTTATCTGAAAGAGTGGGGACAGCCAGGGTCATAATTATTACTGATGTGTTGCTAATACACAAAAAACAGCAAAAGAAAAATGTTGATTGATTGCTATGAATTTCTGGCAGCTGTAGCTTTTGAAGCATGAAATACATTAGCATTGTATTCTAATGTCTTTGATAATTTTTCAGAACTGATGCTTGTCTTCTGAGCAAGGCATATTATTTATTTACAAAGAAGTCACTGGCTGTAAAAAATTAAACATGTAGGAAATAAGCTGACCTCCATTTTTTCTGAAAAATGACATTTCTTTGAAGGACAAAGGAAGAAATAACTTACACTGTTAGTGAATAATACAGGTCTAATTTCATGTTCATTGTCCAAATACCTTTGCCCTTTACAGGTTATTAACTGTAACAAGCTCCTGGGTGAATTTATTGCATCATTACACAGCAACTATAGAATATTTCTAGTAGAAAAACCTACAGTGAAATAGCAGCTCTGTTAAAAGGAACATTTTTGAAATGCAACTTCTGGTTTGTAAGTCATTAAATAAGTTTCTTCAGGCCAAGTCTTCACATGTACCATAAAGGTTCTCAAATGCTATAACTTTGACTGTGCTTACACATTTATGTCTTAACATTTTATTGCTTACCCCTATAATTCTCTGTGTATAACTGACCACTGAAGAAAGTAAACCAAATTATTTTATTCTTCTCTGATGTTTTAATGTTTGTTTCTGTTTGAACACAGAGATTCTATTGGACACAAGATGTATAATAGAAACACTATTCTACATCTTGTATTGGGATTTAAGCATTCAGAGCTCAACTGATGGTTCTTTTCAAAAATTTCTGCAAGCACCTCAAAAGAAGGAAAAAGAACAATAAGGGAAGCATGACAGAGCCAGATAACCAGCAAGAGTAGGTGCTGCAGTCATTGTCATACCTTAAGCAACAAAGATATCAAGAAATAGCAGTAACTCCAGTTCCTTACACTCAGCAGGGTTAAATGCAGTGGTATTAATTTCAAGTCAGCAGAACAACCTCCAGTTAGAGACTTTTTTTTTTTTTAATTGATGAGGGCTCTGCAATTGTTTCTAAGATTTGCAATACAAACAAATGCACGGTTAATGTAACAGAACTTTTGAATCAACACAAATTTTATCCCAGTACAAAACTAGCAATGCCTCTGTCAGGTTGTTAGCCTTACTGGCACTTAAAGCACCTGTCTGCCTTTATGGTATTGCTGACTAATATTTGTATTCACATTATAGGTGATCCAGGCTCTTACACAGCCATTGTTCCTGACCTCTCCTGTGCCAAAACTCAGAATTATCTGACCTGAAATTAATGGTGCTTTTAACTGCTGTAGTTGGAGTGCTTGCCCATTCTGATTGCAAGAAGGGAAAATGCTTGTAGACTCTCATTGTCTGCCCATAGTTCTTCCACTATTGATAAAAAGATGGACAACTCCCACAATTTATGGTAAGGAAATCTGTATGGCTCATCTTTTTTGAGAAGAAAACAAAATGCCTCTGCAAGGCATTCACATAAATCCTGCAGGCAGAAAAAGACAAAACTGGTGATAGCACTGCTCAAAAGGGCACAGCTTCTCTGTGTCTTTGCCAATACAGAGACCCTGTAAGCATTCAGGTCTGCAAAATCAGACCTCCACAGCAAAGACATGTCCATGAGGGTAAAAAAAAAGCAGCTCTTACGTGAAGTAAGAAGGAAAAGGCTCCAGCTACTACATAAAAAACCTGCCATTCTTCAAGCTCACCTTTAAGGGCTCTGGAGGGACAATGGCAAAGCCATATATCTCAGACATGCCCCTTGAATCCTTGCTCTGTAACCAGCAAAGGTTTATTTCCAGCTTCTGTGGTCTCTGATACTGGCACAATAAAGCACAGCAGCACTCATCTGAGTATGAATAATTCACATGCCTCCACCCTGCCACCCACTCACAGCAGTGTAAGAGAGACCCTGCGGTGGGATCCAGACTGTGGCTCCAATTCATGAACTCATATTAATATATTTTAACCTTGTTGGTACACTCTGAATCTTGTTTAAACATATGAGATTAAACTGTGAGGCTAAACAGAGAGACACAAAAGAGACACAAAAATGTTAATGCAAAATAGGTTTATTTCAGAGGAAGGAACATACGTTTTGGCTCGTAGCAAAAATGCAGGATAGCTAACATTAAGTTCATGCTTTTTTTTTCTGTTTCTTCTGAAGTTCTGCACACACATTGCCTGTGCTGTTTCTCTTGTCAGGAAACCCAATGTGTGCATAGCTAAAACAAATTCTATAAATTCAATGCTAACAGCTAAAATTGTAATTAGTATTATGGTGTGATTTTCCATTCTTGCTTGACTAGGGCATTGCTCAGCCAGAATGGCTCCCTTGCAATAGGAAAACTTGGCTGTCATGGCATGACATCTGAACAGTGAGGGCACCCAGCTGCTGACACTGGCATACTGTGACTCCTGGGACAGCACTGTCCCAGCCTCACCACGCCATGAAAATATTTCAGTAGACACTGAAAATCCCCACCATAGCAGATTTCAGTGTCCTGTAGGACACAGATCAGCAGAGCTCGACAGGTACAGTCCAGAGGAAGGAAACCATACACTTTGCAGTAATTCTGAGGCCTGTTACATAGCTTCCTCTGGCAATAATGAAGATTTGCAAGGTATTTTCCTTCAGCACAGTCCCAGCCAGAGCCCCACAGGAAGCCAGGGCTGGTATCTGTAAATCTATTTCTGCTCCTTCAGAAACTGCAATATTAAAACACATACCCAACATGTGAACAAGATTTTACCTTCCACAGCCTAATGGACCTTTAAACAAATTAAGCCAGCTGTTAAGAGGGTAATTTGTACTGAAAAGTCTATAAGAAACAGCAGGAAATCACAAGGAACAGCTCTAATTTTCTACTAGGCTCCTTCCTTGCCCTCTTCAGAAGGCAGACTGTAAAAAGCTTCACATTCAAACTACATCCTATCCTGCTTCTTGATAGGCATTCTGGCAAAACCCTCTGGGACTAGGAAGATCTTGCAGGATTTAGGCAGATTTTAAGCTGCCCTTGGAGCCCTGGTAGTGCTGCAGAATAATATTCAGGAATTTTAATTCACAGCTTACTAAAGTATTCAGGTGTAAGTAACAAAACACAAGATAAAAAATAGGGCTTACCTGATTTCTCACACTGACTACAAGAGCAGGATTAGAGTGTCATGAATAGTTCCATATTTTCCTGTTCTGGTGTTCATGGGAAATCATGTTTAAAATGATGCATGCAGGATCCCAAGGTTTATGACATTTTAAGCCAGAATGATCAGTTAAAGAATTGAAAATTTAGGAAGACAACCTTCTCCAGGCACTGACCCTCCTACTTCAGTATCAGCAGTAGATCCTTTAGATATAAACAACCTAAAACAAAAATTATTTCACTTTTAATCAGAAGATATTGTTGTTATTTCAGGCTGTAAGAGTAAAGTAGAAATAAAAGCCTCATGTCTAGAATTTTATTTTGCTGTTGTTTTGTGGTGGTTTTGTTTTGGCTTTTAAATACTTAGTTGTTGTTGTGTTTTTTAAATAATAGAAAAAAGTTATAATTTCCAGGAAAGGTTTGATGCTTATTTCATTTGCTCTAATTTTACACCTCTGCAATGCCTCAAGGCATATCTACAATCTGCAAATTGTTCTAGAAGTGTGGAATAACTTTACCAAAGACAGCAAACTGTAATTTACATCAGTGTAACTAAGAGCTAGGTATATCTGCTAGTTTTTAATGGCCTATCTGGCTTATTCTAAATGCTATTAAAATGACAAAGTAAAATAAACCAAAATGAAATGGAGAATTCCTCTGTCTCCATCTGCACATTACAAGCAGATATTCCATAAAATATATTTATCAACACTGTGACCAGCTATAAAACGTCGTCAGTGTGGAATGTTTATGTACTGTAGCACAGGAAAATTGTCCCCCTGTTAACTCTAAATCAGCTTCTGAACAGGTATTGGTGCTTCTTCATCTGCAGGCTTGCTCAAAGGGAAATGTCATTTATGGTGTCTGGAATATCATTTTTTGCTATGAAGGATGTCACAGCTGAATTGCAACTTCTCATAAAGGTAAAAATTGCTGGATTTGGTTTTAATAAATCTTAGAGACAGATCACAGCATTATTTACCTTTTTCTTTTTTAAAAAAAAAATGGTTAAATTTAAAGTGAACATCTCAAGACCTGTAAACTTCAGTTTGATTAATATAGAGTGTCATCTGCATAGTGCAGCTGAAGGAATTCATGCTGTTACCTCATCAGATCTCATAAACAAGAGAGTGCCAGGACCTGTCACCATCAGTGTGTCCTCACCACACAGTCTGTGTGACTGTCAACTGCACCCTAATATCTGAATTAGCTTAGGCAAAATGCAAGGAAAAAGCAAAAGCATAACCTATGCCAATGTCTTGTCATTATTTTCTGACTCAACCAAAGTTTAGGATACATTAAATACTGATCAGATGGAAAAAAAATACATTATAGGGTTCACTCCATCCCTCCCAAAAGCAAAAACTAAAGCATCAGAGATCAAAAATAAAACTCCTCTACATAACAAAATACTCTTTGTGATCCTGAACTGGATTTTGGCAGCACTGTGTTTTCTCTGGCATTCTCCGTGCTCTCATTGGGAAAACTAAAATTCAGCAGTAAAGAAAGCAATCTGTGCCATACAGTTGCATAAACACCAGCTTCACAAAACTAACAAGTTAAAATGCTCTTTAATGCCACACTGACAATGGAAAAACTTCCAGTAGCAGATCCAGATGCAAGCTGACACCTCAGTTTTCACAGTGCATTGAGCTCTTGAGACTTTGCAGCAATAATTCTTTGGGAAAGAAGAGTAAAGTTTTTCAATTGAATAATAATTTTTTCCCTTTATTTTGCATCAGTTTCAACTAGCAATTGTAAAGAAATTCTTTAACTATCATAACTATATCAAAATAGTAACAGAACCTTAGTTCTTAAAAAGCTTGCCTTTTAAGTCATCTAATGATTTTAAGTACTAATTTGGAGTCTTAGTAACCTTTCCTTCTCTACCCCCTACTTTTCAGTGATGAACATTATCTCCTTATTCTTTCTTCCTCAGAGCCCTATGAATAGAAATTATTTTAACCTATATAATCTCAAGTATTTTTCTAGTGTGGTATAATAAAGCTAGCTTCCCTTTCTATAGGAGTAACAGAAAGTTCTCTAACAAAGAATGCTTCTGTGCTAATAGTATAAAAAGCCAAACAACTTTGATTTAAAGTGGAAGCTAGCATTTCAGAATTAAAGTCTTTCTTGAAAATTAAGTTTACCACTGACAATACTTAGATTTATTTCTGGGGGGGGGGGGGTTTTTTTTTTTA
>VZRH01007260.1:115933-187878 GCA_013397555.1 Urocynchramus pylzowi | reverse complement strand
TTGTTTGGGGGGGGGGGGGTTTTGTTTGATCATAAAGTAATTTCAAATACGAAAAAAAAGTTGTATCCATAATTGAAATAATTTCAAAAACAAAAAAGTCAGAATTAGTCATATCACATTTCCCTTTCTTTCCCAAAGCTTTTTTATGTATATACAAATAAACACACCACAATGCCATGCATCACAGTTGCACAAGACAGATCTATTTTAGCTAGGAGGAGAAGTTCTGACACAAAACTGCATAAACTAAGAGTAACAGGGTCAGTAGGTTTAGAAAACCTATTTTTTTAAGGAAGATAAACTAAGGAGCTCTGAATTTTCAAAACCTTTCATCACCTTTATTACCTTAGGTAAGAGCAGATACATGACCACTACTACTCACATTATGGACTTGAGGCACAGTCCTGACATAATAGCAATAGTTTATAAAAAATGAGCCTCTAGCACTTTCAAAAAAAACCCCAAAACAAACAACTTAACCACCCCCCCCAAAAAAAAACCACCAAAAAAACCCAATCAAAAAAACAATATTCAGGGTTTAGATACAAAAGACATGTACTTCAGAGCAACCATAATTACATTTTTTTTTGTAAATTTTCTTTGACTGGCCAAGTGGAAAGATATCTTTTCTAGCTGAACAGAGCTTTTTACTCTGCTTTAAAGAAATTGCTTCATTTCTTTTTCAGTCTCACAAAGTAATCAGAAGGCACCAGTCTAGCATTTTTTACTAAACTAAGAAGATTGTTTCCCACATTTTTAGTGCAGGAAATAGCATTTCTATGAACTGAACTCTCCTACAGGACAATGGCAATAAGTATTGCCGTTCCTCCTCCAGCAGGGGTCCTGGAGGCACATTTCCCACCAAGAGGCTGCTCCTCCTGGCTGCAGGTGCTCTGAGGAACAAAGATGTCCCTGCTAAAGCAGCACTTGTTCCAGAGGGGCACAAGGGAAAGCGTGGCAGGTTCCCTGCAAGGCTGCATGGTGTTCCCCGTGCCTTCTCTTCTGTCCTGATTAAAATTTTATGTGACCTTTTCACAGCAAACACCACTCACTACGCCCAAGCAGGCAGAAATAACCAGCTGGTATTTCAAGCCATGATCTTCTCCCAAGAGCCTGACGTGGAGCACTCCCAGTTCTGCAGCAGCATTTCAGGCAGTAGGATGTTACCAAAGGAAGTGTGGGCACCACTTTTCCTCTTCACTGTTTTAGTTCACCTCATGTAAGTTTTCATATCATTCTGCTTTCTCTGGTCCCTTGGATTTTTTAAGTCCTAATGAATTTTCCTTGGCCTTCAGGAAATTCCCTGTGAAGTCTCAGGAAGATTCTCTCAAAGGCCTCTTGGCTGAACTAGTGAAGCCAGAACAGTTTAAAATGTCACCAAGTTGACTGTACCAGATGTGACACAGCACAAAATGAGCATTGCAAGTTTGCAGCAACCAATTAGACAGTTATTACAAATGTTTAAAAATATATCTTCCTCTGGCTACAGAGGTATATTCTCTTCTGTAACTAATGAATGGACTGTCATAATCACTTGTTTTATAGCAAAGGAGTTATTTCAATTTGGTAGCCATTCACAGGTAGACTGGCACCTAATTCTAGCTTGAATGCAGTTTATTTATTAATAAAGTAATTAAAGGTACAAATGCTAATTTTGAGAACAGGAAGAATTACATAGGGAGAAGGAGAGCTGGATGCTGGTCAAAATGCTCAAGTAAATGTTAGCAGACTGAAAGCAATTACATTTTCAAGGTCTGTCATAAGTGTTTGTGCTGGAAAAACTACTTTGTTTCTTATTTTCATTTGGCAAAGTCTCATCTGTCACATTTTCTATCTTTCTTTTCTTACAGGTACTCAAACTATGAGCAGTGATGCAGCTTAGACCTTCAGCACTCACAGTACTCTTCTGTGACCTTTTCAGTCACACCATTACACTGATGAATTAATCCAGAGCACAACAATGCAAAGGGAAGTATTAAGGCAGGCATATAAGGTCAAAAAATAATTGGCATGCAAAATGTTACATCTATCACTTAGATTATTGAATATGATATCAGGATTCTTCAGATCTGCAAAGCACCGAGTTACATAACTGACTTATGTCCATACACACACAAATGACGATTGTTTGGGGGGGTTTAATTAAAAAATCCCATCACCTGCAGTGCCAGTCCAATGCCAAAATGCTTTGTACTCATTCTAGATCAGAATAAAACACCCAGACACAAGCTAGCTTCCCTAACTCCATCCACAACCAGCAACGAGGATATAATGTTTCAGCAGCAACAAATAATATGTAAAAATAGATTTTAAAGTAGCTTAATTAATAAATAAAACTCATTGTGGAGAGTGGAAATTGCCTTCCTATTTATTCCAGGCCCTAGGTAGATCTGATGGACCTAAGCCTTTGCTGTATTTCAGCAGCATATTCAGAGTATGCCCACAGTTTCTCAGGCAAAGCAAAACATGCAGCTCTCTGAAGATTTCTTATGAGGTGTATCATAAGTCAGTTGCATTTACTTAACTAGCACATTTTCAGGAATGTTGAGCTTATGATCTCCCTGATTAATAGCGATATGCTTACAAAATGCAAAGAAAGGAAATTAACTGCTCTGTCCCTGAAGAATCGCTGGCTTTACCAGATAATTAACAAGTTCTGCATTTTTAGCTTATGATTAGCTGCAATCAAAAAGATGATCTTTATTATGCTGCTTTTTTTCCATCAAGACTTCTGCAGTAGATAATGAAGACAGGAAAGGAAAGAGCAGAGCAATCCAAGGAAATGGGTACATACAATGCAACAGAGCATAGTGACATCCTTGCCTATTCCAGAAAGAAGGTTTAAATATTGCAGTATTCTAACTACTTTTAACTGCACACAGAACTCTAAGCAGAAACTGTACTTCCAAATCAACCCTCCAGGAATCAATTTTCTGGCATATTTTATAATCCACATAAAATCTAAAGGCAACAGTTGATTGGGAGATGAGGTACAAATGGAAATGAGGTCAATAAAACAAACTTGAAGCATAAAATACTGCATGAAAGATTACTATTTGGACTGCACATGTTGTGTAGCAATTCTATGCTTAGATCTTTGCATTTTTCCTGTACCAAAGAAAATCCTTCACTTCCAGATTTCAGCAATTCAGGTTGTTGAAGGTTAGTGCCTTTCAAAAAGCTATTGCTGAAAAATGCAGCTCACAGAGTATAATAGGGAATAAGCCTTTGTTATTGTTAATGTGTTTCTTGCTTCAGGGAAGACACTTAAAACTCTTAATTCTCAAGCATTACTTAAATTGGTGACAAAAAGACATTTTAATTGTTTTCAAGACTGGAACATAACATTTTAGAATCTCTAAATGTAACATCTCTGTAGCTGGAGGTATGCATTATTTAACCAGAACAATAGTTCTCATTAAAACTTAACTTAATTTTTCAGCTTTCTCAAAACATCTGCTACTCATGGGATCTGGTTTTCTAATTATAATAAACAAAATTTCTCTAGTGATGCTTCTTTAGTAGCAAAAACAAGAGGTTTCTAGGACTTTTTCATAGCTTTGATAAACTAAACATTATTGCAACAGAAATAATTAGTAGATGTTGTTACTTTAAATCTTTAAAAGCTGATGCCACAGCTCTTGACTTAGTTACTATATTGTTATTTGAAACAAAACTCTGGCAATCATTTCTTTACAGAGGTTTAATGAAAACTTCTTTTCTAAGGCATATTTTTGAAATTAATACATGATGAGTCACAAACAGAATCTGAAGGCTGTACATGTGCCAGGGATGTGGAGGATACAGATGTCACAGCATTGAAAGATTTGGGGCAGTTTGTAATACTTGATGGCAAAACTATTTGAAAGGGAACAAATACTTTGGAAAGAGGCATCATAAGCATTTTTACAGGTTTTGATACTGATTTTCTGGATTAGCATGTATGTCAGCTTGCCAAAAATATAAAATAGAAAATATAGTGCTGATCTCGTGACCGAGAGTTCTTGTGATCCCAACATAAAAAGTTTCCAGAAGATACAAGCCAGGCCTGCATCTTTACCCCAAAACAGATTTACAGTGAAAGGATATAAGCTTTTACTTGTGAGCTTTGGATAATGCTCTCTTTCATTTTGCTAAGACTAAAAACCTAAAACCAGCATCCATGCTAGGTAAATGATGGGATAAGTGTGTAAATGTTGATTCTCTACAGCACAGTTTCCACTGCTAGTACATGTCCCCAGTTTCAATCAAGGTAACATTAAAAACCATCCAGATGACATTTCACTTACATACACCAGTACAGCCCAGGTAAACCAGCTGTGGAAAGGGACAGGAATTAGGAGATATTTCTGATAGGAAACATCTGCATGGCTATTGGCATATTCCATATGCCTCTAGACTGAATCTTCAAACACCACAAACCAGCTGACAGACTCACATCTATATAGGATGGAAATTTCCTGTCATTTTCTTTTAGTGAGAAATGAGTTTTGATGAAACAGGATAAAGTGTTTTGCTAAAAACCTTCAAATACAAAGCTGATTGAATTTTTCCAAATGAAAGTTTTACCATATTTCCATTTCTTTTTCTTTTTTTTTTTTCCAACAGCATTTGAACCTGACTGCACATCTCTTAATCTTCTCAAACTGAGCTCCATCAATTCCTTCATCTGTACTTTTCACTGGTAAATAAGGTTCCATCTGGGCTGTAGAAGCAGATGAGGAGGGCACAGTGGGACTGAAAGCTTCCAGCAACCAATTGCCCTGAAACTTGCTCTGGTCTCTGAACACTCTGGACCCAAGCAGATAAGAAACCAGCTGAGGCAATAATCACCTTTTCATTATTTCCTTCTAGTATGCTTTATATTTCCATCCTGGGTCTCATCCCCAAGCCACAAACTAATTCTATTCTCTATTTCATTTTATAGACAAAAATGCTTTTCAGATTCAAATATTCCATCTTTCTAAGGTGTCTTGGTAAATTCACATATGCCATATAGTAGCATTAAACCTAATGAACAGATTATATATGGGCTTTTAAAGTGGATTAACAGATACAAGACTATGACAAAAAGATAGCACTATCTAGCACTATCTGCACTATACTGGTTAAAGAGGCACAGGTTTACATTTCCATAACTATCTGGGTCACAGAGGCTGTACCCACATAGTCTAATTCTTAGAAATGCTGCAGTGATATTAAGGGATAGGGTTGGAAAAAAATCATAAGTTTCATTAACAGATTCAGGGGACAAGAATAAAATGTATGTGTTGCCTGTGCAGCAGACATGATGAACAGAAAGTTTCTGCTGAAAATTTCATGTTTTGCAGAAAGTTTCATGTTTTGCACTGAGACTGAAACACAGCACTACTAGGAGACTCCTTCTGCTTGAACTCTCTCACTCCTCCCACCAGGATCAGCCACCCCACCAGGAGAACTGAAAAGAAAAAGGTTAGATGGACACTTGGGGTTATATTTATCCAGTAAATCTCCAGTTCATCTCTTCCTTCCAGTAAAATCTCTATTAGCACAGCTGATTGAAACATCTCAAATCTTTAGACCCTCCCCAAGGTCTAAATGAGATGAGACACAGCATAAAGAACCTCACAGGAGCTGCTTCTGGACCAGAAGCATCACAGTGGGAGTTGAGGCAAGGAGTCATCAAGAGCTGAGGGAGAACCTCAACTTTGTTACCCCAAAAGGTTGTTACTATCTATTTCTCTGCCTCAAGGCCTCCTGCTCCACATGTATTCCATAATTTGGAGATTTCCTAATCCTGTGATACTTTTCTCTAGTTTATGTGTTGAGGCAAGTGAACAAACCCTCAAAACTTGCCTGTTCTGTGAAGTGTAAATAGAGTTACGATATGTCACATTTAAAATCTTCAGTCTATTTTTTTTTTTTCAGTTGTTTTTTTATCACCTGGAAGTTAAGCCAGGACTTGTTCTCCTGCCCCCAAACACAAGTCTGTCTTTTCCTCCAGCAGCAGTCACAAATTTCCTCAGGACTCCCTATGCAGAGCTATCAGAAAGGTGATTTTACCTGTGCAAACCTGAAACCTGCTGCTGCCCTGGCAACAGAGGCCATCAGGAGTGCAGGGACTGCCAGTGCACAGGGCAGAGAGAGCCTGTCCTCTCCCAGCCACTGCTGCCAGTGTGCACACCCAGTGGCCAGTGCTGAGACACTGAGTGACCTTACACAGAGCTACAATGAGGTTTTTGGGAAGGCTGCCTAGAGGTTAATGAACAACCATTTTTTCATGCAAGCCAATACATCAAAGATAAGGATTCTGTTTGTTCTTTTTTCCATTTACTGAAAGGTGAGTAGATGGTAAATTATGTTTGTACCAAATTGTTATTAGCTGTTGAATACTACTGTTTGGGTTTTTAATGGCTTAAACCAATATTAAAGATAAAAACAGAATAAAAAATGGCTATGCATCCTTTCACATTCAAGTGAAGAAAATTATTTTGCACAGCAAGTATTGAGATCAATTAAAATCCTTTACTTCAGATATAATTAACAAGCTTCACAAGCATAAAGTGATTTAATTTCCTGTATCAAACCAAATGCTGTTTTCTGTCAGTACATGACTATTCTCTTACAGCAATACACATTAATAATTCATCATTGCTGTATATTCAAACAGATGGGACTCAATGAAAACTTCTAATGAAAATCACATTAGCTTACATCCAGCATGTAGAATCGTTAAAGGAATAGTATTTTCCTAAATGCTAAGGTTTTTCATGGAACAATTTCCTAATTAGAGTTAAATTGTTACATTACCAAATAAACCAGTCCTTACACTGAGTGAGAAACAAAAAGCAATCTAATACAGTTGTATAAAATAAAAACAAATAAACCCAAGGCCTACTGCTTCAATTAATAACCACAAAATAATTTTATGAGAATTTATGCTTACTAATATTTATCTTCGTATTCGATTTAACTTTGATGAGGTTCAATTAGTCTGGCAAGTGACATGCACACTCTAGGATTTCACACTCTGGTATGGGAGAGTGGAAAATTAGCACATAAACCTCACAGAGCCACGTGATTCAGATCTCAGTCACTCACTACCCTGCAGTGCAGAACAAGGCTGGAAGACCAGAGTTACTGCAGCTCACTTACTGCCAGAGAGAAGAACCTTTCTTCTTCCCACCACCTCCTTTTTTAGTTCCTCATTTCCTTTTAAGATCACAAAGGATAGAAATAAAATGCAGGGAGTGTGTGTGTGTGAGATTACTCCAGTTCAATAAGGCTGAAAAAGACAGTGAGAAAGCAGGAATTTGTTGTCTGATCTTAGGTATACTGAAGTCAATAAGAATTAATTGACCATAAATATTTTCATTTCAATGCTCCCTATAAAAGCAGCAGCACTACTGTCCTCTAGTATTATAGTTTTAAACTTTTACTTGGGAAATCTTAGAAGACCTGCCAATGTAAGCAGCAAATAAGCATAACAATTCTACAACAAAAAAACAAAACCTATTTATGGAATATGTCTGTATTAACAATTCCATCATGATAAGAGCCCCCTCCTTTAGTTTTACAGGGGATATTCACCACAATGACACAACATGTCGTGGAAACACTTTTCTCTGCTGAACATTTTGCCATTGTAGCTGGTTCCATTTGTTCTTATTAAGCACATTCATACAAAGAATGAATTCTGCTGTTGTTTTCTCTGTGTTTTCAAGACTGAGGAATTGATGCTGCAAAGTGCTGAATACACTGACTGCTCCAAGGACATCCACAGCTCTAAATGCATGCACAGCCACAGCCAGGATTAAAGGAATTTCCCAGGTAAAAGGTTGCATCCACATTGTGATCCCTTGCTGGCGAGGCAGCACACATTAAGTACATTATTACAGTAAGTACATAAGGCAGAGAATCTTATTTATGCAAATGGGATGAAAATATCACAATAGGATCACCTTTCTCCCTGAGTAGTCAACAGAGATACCAGTAGCAAAAATATTGATGTTTTCCTCCATTACCTAGGATGCCTAAATTAGACATTTTCATTCTACATCAAGTTCTTAAACTACAAAAAAAACAAAAAAACAAAAAAACAACTTTAAGGTAAATACTCTGCATTAGCACGAGACCAAAGAGCAATTATTTATTCTCATCTCCATTACACCTTCCTTTGAAAGGGCAAGTTTTAGAACTCTAAAGGAAATTAGGTGAAATAAGTTATTTGAAACTGAGGGGAAAGGATTGAAGAAGGAATAAATAGAGCTTTTAAGGACATGCTGAAAGTGCCAGCTGATATCACACAGCATTATCTTTAAATAATATCCATGCTGAATGCCAAAATAATGCCTACTTTCTGTGTGGTTCTTGACACATGCCATAACTCAAAAGTTTATTGTATTTAACTGTGAGAATAAAGTGCCCTGAGAAACTACAAAAGTATACTATAAATCCACTTTTAGAAAATATTTTTGATACAAATTCCACAATATCTTTCCTTTTAGATTTTTCTACATAAAAAACACAATGCACCTATTGGAGTTTTGCACCCTGGCCCCAGAATTCCATAATTGCTACTCTAGAAATAAGCCTCACAGATTTGAATATCCCATCTTAAATAAATGTTTGATTCCTGGCTTTGAAAAATATGATATTCAATCTGTGCTTTTAAAGAAAAAGCTGTAGAGAATGTGTTGACATAAGTCTTCTAGATAAATTTTTCCTCCTCTAACAAGGTTACTCATGTGTATTTTTCTGACAGGGACCAGAAACAGCAAATAACTCCCTTTACATTGCTCCATCATAATGCAACCTCAGAAAGAACAATAAATTAAAAAATCTGTTGCCAAAAATTGAGTTGTTTGTTTCTTGGCTCTCCCAGATGGAAAACACTTTTGTTAAATCGTTGCAAGTGAAATTAGGCAGCTTGTTACTGAAGCCTAGTCATTCATTAGCATTTTAAATTCCTGCAAAGGGACAAAATACTCGAGTATCTGACTGTCTGAATATTAACAGATAATGTTTTCTGTTTATATGTAAATACAAAAAATTTGTATCAGAAGTTAAAGAACAGGGGGCAAAATTTTTGCTTTTTCAAAAGTTCTTAGAGCTCACAATGTTCTCTTTATTTTTATTTTCCCCCTCATCCCTTTATTATTTGCATGTCATACCTAACTTATAACTCTGCCCAAAACAAGATCTTCTTGCTTTTCTTTTACATAGGTCTTGGTATTGGCTATAAATTAATGTATTTCTTCCAACATACTGATCCAAAATGGACAGACTTAGCTGAATTTGTGCTATAGAGACTTAGCACATTATTTCAACATTACACTACAAATATATACACAAAGAAATATGGAGAAGACAGAATTATGGATGAAGGTATCTACTCTTTATTAATAAAGTATAAGAACCTGTTTTCCTGATGTAATAGCAGGAAATAAATAAGATTCAATCAACTAATACTAATCCAATTCTAGATTTTATCTGGTTAAATGAAGAACCCTACCACAAGTGGTTGAGCATCCTAATGGATAATCTAAGGAAGAAAGTTCAATAACTAGTCTTTTCTCTGTGTAACAATTACAAAGTCAGTTCTGCAAAAGCTGATAAAACAGAAAGATTCCAAAAGACTTGCCCAGAATTCGACATCTTTGCCAGATCACCAAAATTACAGGTTTCAGTGACTTTGGCATCTGACACCTGGGGACAAGCTAAGCACTTATTTTATATTATTCTCCACTTTATACTGCTAAGTGAGGAAGGGAAAAAGCTTTCAACACCACAGCCATGTGTGGTTTTTGCTGATGGGGTACAAGCCAATATGCTGTTACCAAGTCAATTTTGTGCTATTTTTGCTGCTTTTACTATGGGAAAGGGTGTCCTACAAGAGAGAAGCAAAACACATCTCTAACCATTTCAGGCCTGTGAGGCAGGAACTGGCAGACAGAGCCTTTTGCCCTGTGCCCACTGCACCATTAAGCTTTACAGGAAGGGTTGGTTACTGATCAGTCTCAAAATGTACTAGAACTTGATCAGTAAACACTCCAGCTTCTACAAATTGACTGAGATTTCTAGGGGTGAAACTGCACATTGCAACAAGGATGGATGGCATTCCTAATTAAAAAATTTAATCCCTTCTTCCCATCAACTTCCTAACTTCTCAGGCTTTTGCTTTTAGCCTTTAAGATACACATGCTTAAAAAAAAATAGATCACAGCAACAGCATAAATTGGTAGTACATTGCTAGCAGTCTCCTGGAAGTATGAAATTGCAGTAAAATGTATAGACAATAACACCACGTATCACCTTCCTGCTCTAGGAGCAATCTTCATTTCAAGAGCATTTTCAAAGCACCAATACCACAGTGCTAAGTGCTAATAGCCCAGGCAGGCAGGCTCCCACCATGCTAATTAACTCACCTAGGGGTTCTAGCTACAGCCCACATGAACAATTTCAAAGCTTTTCTCTCCCCTTCTACTCCTTTGTCTAATGTTCTTCACTATAATCACACTCAGGAAGAAAATTAGAAAGCCAAGAATGACAAGCGTGTCTCGCCTCAGCTAAAACTATTCAGAAATAATAAAAGGCAAGATTGAGAGGCATAGATATAGACAGGCTTTTGCCCTTCTAGCAACAGAAAAATAAGTTAAACTGCTGAAGGCCATTTGATGAGGAAAATGCATGCTTTCTGTTTTTCTGGGTGAGAGTCCCAAGGATTTCCACAGCTCATTTTCTGTAGAGGTCAAATCCAAACCATGAAATTTCCTCCAAACATACTGCAGCCATACACCACAGTCATCTCCCTCCTACCCATCAACAGAAGACTAATCACCCCAGGGTGCAGCTTAATATAAATGGCTGTAACAAGGACTTTGCACAGCATAGCAGTAAAAGCCATCCCCAAAGTGTCCACAACAAAGCCTGGGCTCAAATTCCCCTGGGGAAGCTCTTTAAATCAAGCTTATGTACACATTGCTCATAGTTCATTTCCAGTCTCTGCTTCCCAGCAGGCAGGTGTTCAAAATGTAATGTACAGCTTACCTCCCCACTTTGTCACAGATGGGTGTGGAAGGGGCCAGCTTCATAAACCAGATGTGTCACAGCTGAGACAGCCACCATACACAGCAAGTCATCATACAGTTTCAGGAGGTTGCAAGAGTCTGCCCTTCCTGTTCTTCAGCCCAACCTTTTCTACCCTCCTGTTCATGCATTGCCCCTGTGTGCCCTCTGCTCCCTTTGGTGGGTGCTCAGTGCCCTGGGCACTCCATGGCTCATTGCTGTCAGTGCTGCTCCCCTGCTGCTCACAGCTGCACCCACTGGGGATGAGGCTCCCAATTACCACAATTGTGTACCTCTAGACAGGGTATAACCCAGAAATGCACATTAATTTGCTAATCAGCCTTCTAGAGCAGATCAGAAGGCACAGCAGAAACCTTTAGGTTTTCAGGTATTATTTTTTTATTTTCTGTAAGGGGAAAATTTCCATTTCTGTAATGTAAGAGGAAGAACCCCATACAAATTTTCTGGTGACAAGAAACAGATACCCTAACTGCAGAGAAATCTTGATTTGAAAACTTAAATTAACCTTAGAGGAATAATTCAAAACTCAAGGCTAAAGAGCTGCTTTCATTTCCCCCGCCATTTTTTTTTTTTTTTACTGCTTTCCTGCAACAAATACAACACAACTGCACAGTTTAAAATGGTCAGAATCCATCACTCAAGAGAGAATAAGTTTTAAAAAAATGTAGTCTCTCTTACCTCTGAGAAGCATTTTCTTTAGACTGCTGTGAGTTTCCTCCAGATGAAGGGGCAACTGGCAGGTCTCTGTCGATAGACACTGGCTACAGGTCATGTGAATCAGCACAGGTAAATCTCAGATTTTCAGCTTTCTGGTGCATCACAGAGTAGCAGACCTATTGCACAACTTCTGGAAAGTGAATTGGAAAATAATTCAAGATTAATAATTTTCATATCTTGCTTTAGTGTTTCAGGGAAAATTGCCAACAATGGAATGACACTAATTATTACATAATGAACATTAGCCAGTGAGCCTAATTTGTGTGAAAGATAGTGGGGCTGAAGGCAAAAGGAGGCAGTTTTAGTCAACCTCTAAATGTGAACTTCAGGGAGCAGTTCATGCAAAAGCATTTGCCTTCCAGAATGCCAAGAGGCATCTCTTCTCTATTTTTTATAATTCAAGTCCTGCAGATCACTCTAGGGTGGCTGGTAAATGGCAAATAAAGAAAAGTTCAAGATCATGAACTCCATTATGGGATTTTAAATACAGTGTAGAAACCAAGATGGCAGTGGAAACAGTGCATCCTACTCAAACACATTTTTCTCCTAATACAGAAAAAAATTACTTAGAGGTATTTTAATACCACATATTTCTACTTATTAAATATAGCATTTAGGGCGTTAATACTATTGCTAAAGTTCTGAAGATCAAAATTTAGCTCATTAGCATGAATCTATTTTCATTGTGTGTGAAAGAGCATGAACTCTCATAAATCATTCATAAAGGACACCTCTGCATCTCTTCCCACAACTCCTTGGTATTATTTAGTTCTTTTCCAGACATAAGAATATACTGTAGCTAAAGTCTCTGCTCATTAAATATCTCAGTTCAGTTCCCAGCTAAGCTGATCCATTACATTAGGGAACAAACATGCTGAAATCATACAAATATTTTCTTCTACTTAAATGGTAAAAAAGAAAAATCCCACCCTAAATAAAAAGTATCCTTGGCTCTGCATGCACGCACAAAGCTTTGTTTTTAGTAGAACTTTTCTCAGACCAGTTTTGTGTTCAAATTCACATGAAAGTAGAAGAAACAAACCAATGCAGACTGACATGAAGGCAAATTAAAGCAAAAAAAAATTTGAAGATTAGAATGGTTTTCCTGTTTATGATCACAAAAATAAATTGGCCACAAAAATCTCAAGAAATACCAAAATATAATTCAACTGAGTAATATATTTAGATAATATATAAAATATAAAATCATCATAGACTTTAAGGTGGCAAAATATTGAAACCCCAAAAACAAATTTACCTGTGGTCAAAAGGAATCAGTTCCCAAAGAAAATTATCAAGATGTTGCTATTTTCCTGCAGCTTTAATGAATTTCTGCATTTACTTTGCTGAATAACTACTGTTCACTAATACAACATAAGCAGAACTGGAAACCAAACTTTTTTATCATAGAAAAACATGAACTCAGTTCTTTCTTCAGAATCTTAAAATTTACCGTTTTACTCATGGGTATTTTTACTTGAGTAAAATTAGAGTCCTTATTTATGTTGCTGTTCAAAGATTTGTTATTGTATTTAGTTAAATCACAGCAGCACATAATATTATTTTATGTTCTTATCAGGATTCTACATTTTTTAAGGAAGAGATGGTTGAAAAAGTGAAACCAAGAAGGCAAAAAAATTCAGTGTATTTTCTTCTCCATATCCAGTTTCAACAACAGAATTATTGTCCAGCTGGAGCAACTTTATGACTCAATACATTTCAAAACCACTTTCAGAACATAGAAAAATAGTATTATAAAAAAATAATTCATCCTCAAGATTAATTTCACATCTAGAATATAATGCAATATTTAATACTTGTCAAGTCAACTCTGCAAAGTTACCTTACACTGTTGAAATATGGGAAAAATGGGAAACAAGGGCATATTTGCCCATCAGAGGGTACAAGACTATTTTTATACATATATGTGTGTGTGTATATAGATGTGTGTATCCATATATATANTATATATGTATGTGTATATATCCTACTTAAATCAGTTTTAAAAGCTTACAAAACCAATTTCCAAACAATCCCCCCAGCCATGGCTTATTTACTCCAGGCAGAGCTGCTCTCTGAGCACACCTGACATAAGGAGGCATTCTGCTCCTGCTCCCAAGACACAGGGCAACTGTGCAGCCTCAAAGAGCAGCACATCCAAGCTGGCACCCAGGAGACTCAACCCATTTTGATCAAATCAAATTTACTGATATCAGCTGTTCTTATATTTGNTATATATATATATTTGTGCCTTAGCAAGCATTAAATCAACCTGCTAGAAAGTAATCCTCTGTCCCATAAGCAAACAATATAATTCAAAATGTAAAAGATGTGAGTCATAGTAATTCAGCTTTAAGATTCTGTAATTCTTCTCCAGACAAGCTTGTTTCCTCAAGAGAACAAGTGCCCTGAAATCCTGGCACAGTGGAGCACTTCAACTAGCAATGAATCCTCAGCATAAAATTAAAACCAAACACATCACACAAATCTAAGACATACACAAATACATAATTTTATATATGCATACATTCAACAAGAGTCCTCTTTACGTTTTTTTGGTTAAACAGTATTTCCCCTTTTTTTTTTTTTTTTTTTTCTATTTTCTAGTTGAAGAACATTTAAATGGATTCTGGCAGAGTTGCACACCCAGACTCACTCTAGCAGAAGCACAAAGCCTGTTGGTAGGAGGGGCTGGGAATCAAAGCAATAATGGGCTTTTCTTCCAGGGCTGGAGCCTTCATTTGGACAAGGGGTTGAGCAGGGCTGGCCACAATCCCCTCAGTCAGTTTGATTAGCTGTGATCCCACTTGCTCCCACAATCCCCTTTAATAGTCTCTGGACATTGCAAAATCAGTGTGTGGGAGATTAGGAACACTGGGTTTCTGTTTCAGGAAGGGTGAAAAATGGTTATTTTCAGAATGAAGTCATACTGATGTATAACTAGCTAGTAAAGATAATACCACTGACCTCTGCTCTGTTTAAGGGCTCATAAATAATTAAAACATAAAATCTTTGTCAGTGTCTGGTTAAACAACACAGGCATCTAAATCCCATTTAGGCACCCAGATAAGAAGCTTGATTTTAATAGGCATCTGTTTACTACCTTTCACAGTACTTTTCACTGACCTCTCATTTACATGCATTTCCTCACCTTAAGAATTGTTTTCTTTTAACTCAGTGTTTCTTTACAGAAGAACCTTTCTGTGCATTAAAGTGTCTATTCTTATTAGCAAAAAATAAAAGGGGATTGTAAGTCACTGCTACTGCGACAGTGTATCAAAAAATCAGAACTGAGGAAAAACAAAACAAAAAAATACGCAGTTTCTCAAGATCACTGTATACCTAAAACCACCTCCACAAATGGAATTTATCAAAAGGTCAGACTTAAAAAGCAGCAATTCATAAATACTAATTACCACCTTGCCAGTGATTGCATGATAACATTTACTGGTGCATAATTGAATAGCAGAATTTAAAAAACAGAGAGCGTGGGTAGATTTAATAATTAATTCCTCCCACACTAATCAGCTTCTGACTATTTCTTATAATAAGCCCAATTCTATATTCTTCGTTCCCTTTTCTTTTATTTTTTCTTTGTGAGTAACAAGCTATGAATCTATCTAAAACTAAAGGGAAAGGGAACAATTGCAAACAAGAGTAAATTAAATTTTTATTGGTTATAAATTTCTAAATATTTCAATTGTATCTATGGTTTTGCTTTGTTGCTGAATATTACTATTTTTGTTTAACAAAACATTAGTTCTTTTAAATTATCCCATTAGAATTAGATCACCTTCCCTCAAGCCTTCTTCCTGAACTGCACATCTGTAATCCAGTGCACTTATTTATGTGTGTTATTATACACATAAATAACAGCCATCATCCTCTATCCCCCACTGCCCCAACAGCTGGGTTGTGGTTAAGGACAGCTCATCTCCACCTGCTCAGGGCTGAGCAGACAGGAGTCTCTGTGCTGATCCCAGTGCAGGGCTGGGTCTGTCAGGGTGCATTATCCAGATTACAGCACTGGTTCAGAACCAGCCACAGTGAGCTCACTCATGCTTTTGCTGTGCAAGGGATAAACAAGGCTAAAAGCACAAGAGCATCTGCCAGAAACATGGCAGGAGATGGTGCTTAAAATCACACATGGGTCCAGTGACTTGGGGTATTAATAGCACAACATACCACAGTAACTGTTGGCTGTAGGGGAAGTGCCAAAATATTCAGTCAAATATAATATTTTTATTATTTAATTTTTAAATTTCAGCCAAAATTTATCTTTTCACAATATTTTGTTAGAACAATATATTCTGCAATCCTATGCTGGAGCAATGTTAATAGAAAAATCCCAGCAGCAAGGCACACAATCCTCTACAGGCCACATGGAGACCAAATTGCTACAGCACTTGTCAAAACACACAAAAGATATCTAAGATTATGCTACAGTTCTCCTAGATTTCAGTCCTCCTGAAAAAGGTAGGCTTCATTCATGGATAAAAAGACTGATATTGTTACTGTAAATATATAGAGAAATATATATTACTGTATATATATATATTACTGTATTACTGTAAATATATAGAGAAAAACACAACAGACAAAAGCCAACCCCTGCTCCTCAAGATTCCAAAACACTTTCAAGAACTGAAGAATAACATTCTCAGGTAACACTACCAAACACAGACACACCCTCCAAATACCCTTGTCTCTCACACAAGAAGAGAAAACACCTCTTCAGAAAACACCCAAAGAAAAGTCACAGTGGGAGAGGAGCAGCACCTGGCCCACAAAGCCCAGTACTGTAAGAAATCCAAACCTTGCAGTCATGTGTGTTTTAGGGACATGAAATAAAACCTGCAGGAGCACAGGGCTCAAGAGAATCCTTTGCACCAGATCCATTCCCCAGCAAGCACAACCCACCAATGCTACTTTGCCCCAGAATGTTTGGCACTAAGATTTTCTCCTCTCCACTGCAAGAAACAGAATCACAAAACATAGACATGACCCATTTAAGGGCAACTAAAAGACAGCAGAGTTCTGAAGCTTCATCCACCACAGCCAGGATCAACTGCAGGCCCCTGGGAAGACACCAGTAGTGTTCTGGATCATATCCCACATCTCACAGGTGAGTTTTGGTGTGAAAGAATGAGATAAAGGGGCTGCAGACACCTCGGGCAGAAATCACACTGGAAAGGAAGCCCTTCAAACAGCACTTTGTTTCTTCTAGGTTCACATAAGGAAGATGTTGGCTGCAAGAGAAAATTGACATGAAGAAGACTCTCTTCCATGGTAAAATAAATCATTAATTTGTAGGCAGACCCACATAGAGCTGTTTCTCTATCCATGCCCTGCAGTCTTATCCTAGTGAATCTGCCTAAAATCTAACAGAAAAAAAAAAAAAGCTGCTGTGTATAGAAAAGTACCACCTAGTAATAAAATCACTTTTGCTTTATCTACAACAAATATAGCAATGCTGCATTCCATATAGACTATACAACTGAGAAGGCAAATCCAGCCTAGTGACACTGAAGAACTGGACACAATTAGAAAGCTCTCTAATTTGGTTGCTTTGATTGTGGGCAGAAGTGTGGTATAATTTTTCAATTTTGAGGGTCTTTTATGTTGTTTGGGTTTTTTATAAAAATCTTTTATTTAAAAAAAAAAATTCATTCATCTATCCTCCAGAAATTTTATTCTATAGAAGGCATCATATCTGGCATAATACATTTTGTACCTTGCATTTCACCTTCATGACATGTAACATTAATACATCATTAAAGTGACAGCCCTTCCCAATGATGTATTAATTTACCAGTTCATATCAGATTGTCCTAGAAAATATGATGCAGAACAGATGAAACTGCAGTGAGATGCTCTGACAAAGAATGACTGTCAAAATTGGTTCACATAACAGAGAGGATAGAATAGGATCTAGAAACAAAATAGTGCCAATGCTTTTAGATACTTGGAAATAGATAAGTTAAACACAGCAGTGTAGGGGAGCAAAACCAGAGCTGCAGCTCTGAAAAAGCATTTTACACACATCATTACATGTCTTTCATCTCTCCCATCCTCCTCTTCTTGATAACACTTGGTTACTGAGTTGGGAAGGTCTGAAATTTGGGGCTTTTTTTTTTTTTTTCCTTCTCTGTTTTATTTTGAAAGTGGTTATTTGCAGAGCCACTGGCAGCCTTTGCAGAAATGTGTGAGTCAGTCCAGTTGTCGTGGCCAAGCAGGGATACAGCAATGCTGTTATCCCACTGGCCTCTGCACAGGAGCACAGGGTTTGTGCTCAGAATGAAGAACTGAGCAAGAAGTATTGGTGGGACTGTGTGTGCCACTGGGGTATGAAGCACAATGCAGATATAGTCCCTAAGGCAGATGGATGACAGCCAGTGAGGGAAGACATTGAAAGGAGACCTCACACATGCAGGGTGACATTATCATGGGCTGTAACAAACAGTAGCACAGCCTCTTGGATATTTCCTAAATCCTTTTAAATCATGATCGTTTATTGGAAGATCTTTTTACAGAGTTCAAAGTTCATTTGCAAGAAGAAGGATAAATGGCTGTCTAAGTATCATTATAGTAGCACAATGATTACTATAAAAAATTTAAATTTCTCTTCTGGATAGAAAGCAGTCTCTGAGGAAGAACTTTTTCTGTCAGCAACTTCAAAGTGCTCTTTTTTTTTTAATTGCCTCACAGTGATTACCTTGAATACATTGATCAAAGAATCCCTAGAAATATTCCTCAACACTGAGTAACACAATTATGAAAAACTACCTATTCATCCTTAATACAGGGCAGAGAAACAGCAGTTCATCCCACTGTAGTGAAACCACTAGGGGAAAAAAAGAATTTGTCATGTGGGACTTAGAGCTGAAGGAAGACTGCACACTGTAAGACAGCACACAGCCCTCAGAGCAGCTCCACTGTGTCCTACCAAGGCCCTTTGCCCAAGCTCTGCTAAGCAAGACATTCACCACACCAGGAATGAGACAGATTTCTGGGTCAGAGCCCCAGGGCCTCAGGTCTCACATAGCACAGCCTTGAGCAGAGGGGCAGAGCAAAGATGTGCTGTGGGAGAAGTATTAGCAGTAATTCCTGTCTTTGCTAGTCCCAGTTGAAGTCATTGCTTGACCTAACACCACATATCAGCTGCTCAGTTCCTCCATGGATGCTTATTTCCTCCATGGAATTCAACTATTAACCCTGAAGCTTGCTGGCTTTGGTAGATGTGCTGTTATGCAGGGGTTTGGTTGGGCTTTTTCACTCCCTTCCCTAGAAGTGATCCATTATTTCAGCACATGTGAATCCCATCCCATCCCTGCCACTTCACAAAAACAATTTGGAAGACTACATAAGCCCATGGAAATCTCTCCAGAATTAGTTTGCAACTACTATTTGACTAGAGGAGGAAGTTTGACAGGACAAGGAGCAAGCTGAGAGACCCTGAAATGGGTGACAGTACCACAAGCATTCCAAGGCCCCCACTACACCCTAACTAAAGGTAAGATACACAACTCACATTCAAACCACCTGCAGCAGATTCACTTGCTACTGGGCCATGATCATTGCTTTGAAAGTTCATCAGGAACAGAAGAGGAACTGGAGGAGGTAAAAGCACAAAGATGTTCAACCAAGCACATGAGGGGGAACAGCATGACAGTCATTGATATTTCACTCTTCCATGAAGAAATGTTATAGTGACTTTTCCTGCTAATTCACAAAATCATTTGAGATCTTTAGTAGAAGAAATACACCTGTGAAGAATTCTGCTAAAGTGAGAAAGCAATATGGGAAAGTTTGGTTTGCTATTTTATGTGTTTGATAAAAGTAAGTTAGAGAACTATATTTTAACATCTATACCACAATGGCAACAATGTGGTAAATGGAAAAAACCACATAAGTACTGGTTGGTTTTGTTGAAGCTCCTGTAATTTCTACAAATAGGCTAGTACTTATTTCAAAATCCTTCTCCCATCCCCTGGAAACATATTATCTTTTCTGAATTTCTTCAATCTTGCACTGCTATTTAAAAAGAAATAATGTACCAAAATACTCAGGCTTAAGAAGCTTGACTTTTGTGTAGCTTGCTACAAAAATTTCTACCAGAATTTGAGTTAAAAATCACTGTTCCTTTCTCCAGCAGATAGCCCCTCAAACATTTCACAGCCCAAATAAACCTTTCTCCTTAGGAATGCATGAAAGATCAGTTTAGTGAATATGGCAGACACAAGCAAAAGAGTATCTGTATGCTGCCAGTGATTAAGCAAAGTGTTTTCAAACTCGAATGGATGAGGGGGCCTATTTAATATTGGGAGGGCTTTCTGACAGTCTTAATTTACACATCAAAAGAGAAATACACTCTAAGATTTTGTCACCGTAATGGTTTTGCTATTACATTAACTAGCAATTACTACACAATGCCATGCAAGCTGACTAGGCTTTAAATGCCAAGTCCCAATTTTGAAACATCCTTAGGCTGTTATTTCAATGTCTTCTACACTTTGAAGGGAGAAAATTACGGAGGTTACAATTGCATGGATTAATAATGGCTCAAAATGCCTACAAACGCTGTTTTCTAGCCTCTGTGCAGGGAAGCAGAAAAATATCAGTTGTGGTTTACCCTTTGCTCTGTTCTACCCAGTATTTGAAATGTAAAGCACAGCAGTGGAAGCTGTAGACATGTTCTCTTCCTGTGCTCCCCCTGGGAAAGTGCTGGGCTACCCTGGGACAAGCAATTTTTGCATTTGAGCACCATCACAATAGGACACTGCACAGGATGAGTGTCCTTGGTTGTGTCAAGTGATAGAGCATTTTCTTTTTTTTTTCACTTTTGTCTCTCACAGCTATGAGGTACTGCTGACCTAAACCCAGTGCATATTTTGTTTGTGTTCCACAGTAACCACAATTATGAATCGGCCAACTGCAAATATTCAACTCTGATTTGCTGATTGTTTCATCCAAAGGTTCTGGCACAGGTGGATTCTCCTTCAAATACTTTGATTTGTCCTTTCCACACTCTGTTTCAGCTCTCCCACTGAACACCTCCAGAGCATTTAATTAATACATCACTAGGCAAACCCTCATCTGGTACAAACCAGAGGTTCACTGTAATTTGCTTTAATAGAAATATGTCTATCCATGAAATAAACAGTTCATGTCTCTGTTGAGGAAAGCAATAAGCATTTGGGCATGGCTTTCTCTGCAGTAGCATTTAATACCTGATATCTTTTCTTGCAATCACCTCATTTTCTGTTCTGCAGTTGTTCAAGTTCTTTTTATGGTGAAGGTAGTGTCACCTGCTAAGGTGCATTAGCCAAATTCTTCAATACAATAACAGAGGCCTCCTAAAATAGAGACAACACTTAGAGTTATGCTGCCAGGTCACACAGCTTTGTAATTAATCTTTCAAACAAAATTTCAAAGGGTTGACATTGGTTTTGGTGGATGCATTTTCCAGGCTACTTGATGAAATCAAGTTGGTCTGTAGCAAATTTGAAACAGAAAAGAGTAAAATAGGTCATTAGTACAATTAATAATAATAGATAAAATAGAGACTCAAGGACTTCATGTACTTTTTACGTATTGCAGTTATTTATGATTCCTAACCAATAGAACTTCCCATACAGTTTTTGTCCATAATCCCTTATGTTTCCTCCCCCACTATTCTGGTATTGTTTCCTATCATTAGATTTTCCCACCCATCTCACAAAAATACATTAATTTGACCAAACCCAGAGCCACTGGCAAGAGTGACTGGATCAGAACCTTTGGTTTTGCAGTAGCTCCTGTCAGGCAGGGCTGGGAGCACAGAGCACTTGCAAATGGCCCTTAACCCTTTAGCTGTTCCTTGATGCTCCTCAAAAGGCCCCTTGATGGCCTCCCCACACTTCTTGTTGCCATTAATATTCAAATCCACTGGGCTGAAAATATGGCCTGTAAGTAGGTACAGATTTGAGTAATCAAAATACATCCAACACAGTTTTCTGCCTAGAGAAGGTTGTGGAAAGGAAACCAGGCTAGCAAATAAACATGTTTCATACACAAACATCTGTGGGCCTCTGTTGAATTCACTGTACAAGGCAGTTTCAGTCTCCCTTTTTGAAAATCCCTGACAAAATAAACACTTCCATTTGTTCTCTGTAAGGCAAGGGTCCAGCTGCTATTTCTAGAATGAGGTAACAGACATTTTGCTCCCTCTGGACACCCCACTCTAGGAATTCACCAGCCAGTTATGCAAAGGACACATTTGTAAACATACAGATTTCTTCCCTAATCTCAAAGCTTTCTGTACTGTAATTTATCTCCTCTTCAGCATCACTATAAGCAATGTTGTGTGACATTGTTTACCTCAACACATGTCTTCAAGAGTCCCTTTATTAGACAGCAGACCCTTCTGAACAAGAGAACTAACAGTCCCTTATTGCTATAAATAATTGGAATTTTTTTCCAAGTATTTGTTAACTACATTATTTTTTTATCTTCCTGAAAATTGGAAAAAAAAAGCCAGCTTTCAGGGACAGTTAATTGTTCCTTTAAATTGACTATAAAAGAATTCTTGTAAGGCAAGAGAACATTTTCCTTCATTTTTAGCTACTAAAAACGTGACTCTCACAAAAAAAGAGATGATGTATCCATAAAAGCAGCTAAGAATTATATTGATAACCATCTGCTTTTGGATTTGCCACTCAGTGACTACTGACATATATTTTAAAATTACACAAAACAAGCTGGAAAAAGTTAAGCATTTTGCTAGGAGATCAAATTACTTATCTACATTATCTTTCACCTTAACCTTTAATCCTGGAAGAGGAATTTGTTTAACCTAATGGTGCTATTCAACTGGGCCTTAATTTTCTTTAATTATTAATTTCCTGTAAACAAACATTCCAGGCATCTATCAAGTCCACAACCATGAAGACAACAGTTCACTAATTCATTTTATGCCAGCTGAAAATTTCTTCTACTCCTCTGTTAGTGTTGCTGTGCTGCCAGAAAGCAAACTAGATGCCCAACTTAGTAAAAAAAACCACAACAAAAACTGCCACAGCTTACCAAAATAAGTTGTATTTATGAGCAGCTCTCACTAAAGGTACTGAGAGGTTCAAGGCACTGCTGTGCTGCTGGTCCTCCCCCTGCAAGGGCTTCAGGTGCTGAGCCAGCTGTGCAGCCACACTTCCATTTGTGCCTGGCCTTGGTGACAGGGCTGCAGTCACAGCTGCAAAGCACCAGCCAGGCCACAAATAAATCTGCTTGTGCCAATGGTCCCTCTGATGCTTTGGGGAGGGGGAAATAAAAATAAAGCAGTGATAAAAACAAAGAGAGCAATATCTTCGTTCTAAACCAGACAATGGGAGTGTGAACACTAGAGGTGCTAAGCACTTCATGAAATACAACCATGTGGTGTCTGCAGGCATGGATCATGAACAGATGAGATTTAGGAATTCAGTCATCTGCATTAATTCTCTTCATTATTTTTCTTTTAAAAGCTGTAGATTCTCACATTTATGATTTCACTGTGCTTTAATTCACTGATGCTTTAATAAGTGAAAAGGATTTTTGGGGTTGGGAGTGGGGAAATAGGTTGTAGTCATGGTTTTAAATAATTTATTCCCCAGTTAAATCCAAGCTATTTTAATGATTTATTAAACATTCTGCAGTAGTTGTATTAAACAGAGACCAGGAGAAATTAATGATTAGGTGATAATAGCTGGAGATCCTATCGCTGTTACTCAGCTAAATTGATTTTCTCAGAATAGCTAAATAAAAAAAATTTAAAGCTACATGACAAATTGCAAAATTTTGTTGTTGCACACACTACGTACTGCTAGATCCCAAAGCAAAAAAAAAATAAGAAAATTATTTTTTCCTAATTCTTAAAACTTCAGAACATATTTTTGTTTTTATTAAACTTTTCTACAAGATAGGACTCCCCTCTTCAGTGTAATTTGTATTGCTTTAGTTGAAATTCTTTTCTTAAAAGAAAGTACTAAGTCTCCCTGACACAGCTGACACTAAATTTCCTCTTCATATTAGTGTGGAACTCCTGTGCTGTGCTTTGTCTTATCCCCAGTGCATCCCTCTGCACTCACAGCTAACCCAGCTTTCTGAGGCGTCTTTAAGTCATTCCCCAGTCCAATAAAGGTCACCTCCAAGTGCATTGTCCATAAATCTCTTTCCCAGCAGGACCAAGCAGTAGGTCAGCACCAGGACTGTGGTGCCCAGGGTGAGCAGGGCTGGTGCCATGGGCAGGGGGCTGCTGGGGGAGCTGGGCTGGGGCAGAGCCTGGCCCTGGCAGCCCTGCACAGAACCACCCAAACACCCCAGTGCTGCTCCCCACTGCTCCCTGGAGCCTTCCTGAGTGCCTCTCCCTGCAGCTGGGGCAGAGGAGCACAACAGGGGCCTCAGCCACACCAGTTTGCAGCCTGGCCTTTTAGGTGACCTTGCTACACTTCCAGCTTGCTGCAGTCATCCCCCTCTGCCTGCCCTTGCACACAGGGGGAGCACATAGCAAAAGCCCATCCCATCCCCCTTGAATGCTGTCACCCCACCTTAGAGTTACAGCTGCACCAGAAATCTAAACTGGAGAAATTACACCTCTTAGAAACCAAAAGACTCTGAAAACCCTTCAATTTAGGGGAAAAAAAGTATGTTCATTTACCAGGCTTAGCATCAAGTCAGAGGTTGCTCCCTGAATAATTACTGTCATAAGAACTTCTTAACCTCCAATTAAAAAGAAATCTTACAGATGAAATTAGCCAGCTGCAGATGAATAGTCTTCAGAAAGATTTTTTTTAAAATCTGAAAAGACTGTCCCTTATGCTTTCTTCACAAAGATCTGACCACTAATAACTTGCTTAGTTCAACAGGCTATGGAAATTACTTTTTTTAAATGGATAATGGAAAACAAACTTCGCCAAATTTATTACAGCCCATTTATATTCAAGTCTGGAAGCTCTGAAATTCCATCTGCAGTAAATTACCAGGGAAGCAATTTGATAAACCTTCACATAGCTCTTGATCTTAGCATGGGTATCTCCATTCTAACTCAGGCATGTGTCCAAGATCCAGTATGCATTCGTGCAGACCTGCTAAATGGTAAATACAGACTAGTCCAATGCCATAAAACACTTCAAATGTCTCACAAAAAGTCAAGTTATAAATCACAGAAGAAAAGTAATTCTCAGAACAACTACTGAAGTGCAGTCAACACTTAGCATCAGAAATGCTGAGCACAAAATTTTAAGGCAGGTTGGAACTTCTAGTGCAGCCTGCTGAAATGCAGCACAGGGGGTTGGACCAGCACACCACAGCATTTTCCATTGTGCCTGATGAATTTCTGGCCTTGCAACCATTCACACAGCTCCAAAGCAGACTGCTGCAATAAGAATTTAGCTGTTGGGAAGTCAGCACTGTGCTATAATCTGTGAAGTAATGAGCAAAACAAGCTGAGCAAACCCAGCAGGAGATGAGGGCCACTTCACCAAGGCAAACAATACCATGTATTCTCATGATGTGCAGAACTATTACAATGCATCTGGAAAAAAAGGAGCCTGCCTGGAGACTTGTGTAGGGGAAAGTACTTTTTTATCTCTACAGGTTTGGTTGCAATCATCTTGGCCAGGCAAACAGTTCAAGTCCTAAGATGGTATGGGCAGGAAACAGATCTCTCTAGAGATCTCCCAGAGCAAATAATCCATTGATTGAGGCTAAACAGTGTAAATTACATTTCAGATGAAAACAACAGGGATTCAGGGTTATTAAACAGGATAAACAATAGCAGTAGGAATATTTATTAGGGCTGCTGGAATGGGGCCCTACAGCATCTATTTAGATATTACATCATGTGATCCATCTCAGAATTTTGCTTGAAGTCATTTAACTCTTGAAACACATATGCTATGCATATGACCTGGATTTCTGGATATTACCTCCTGTATGCTGTTTTAACAACTAATTTAATTTTCTCCTCTTTTCATAATGAGACTAAAGATTACATCCTACTGGTTTTATTATTATCCAATACCCATTCTGGCCAAAATCATGGTGTATATTCTTGACTTTCTCTTTCAGCCATTGAATCAGCCTAGTTGATTCCCCAAATCCTGTCTCAGCACATCTGTGTATCCCAGCTACATCCACAGGGAGAGTGCTGAAGTTCTTTGAATGAGCTATACCTCCAGCACTAAGCACATTCCTTATTTAATAAATTCATTAAATATTTTTAACAATGAAAGCACAGTATGGAAGAGGATGACTAAAACTACCTTAAATGTTGTAATCCCTGTGTAAGAGGAGCCCCTCACAGTCATTTTTAGGGAGGACAGAAATTATTACTCATCTCACAAAGTTTTTTCCAGCGCAAACCAGACTCAGAATAGCTGAGCAGCTGATACTTTGTACATGCAGCTCAAGTCTGTAACCCTGAGTTTCATGTACTCTGGTTTTTATTAAAGTAACCATTCTAAAATCAAATTATCTAAACTTTTATAAGGCTAATCAGAATCAGGTCTTGTTAAACATTTATTAAACAAGAGAAGCCTCAGCACACGGAAGAGGAGGTATCTGGTCTGAGTGGAGTTTTTAAGTTTCCTTCTGTAACAGTGTTCTGAATTTCTGGCATATTGGACTGGTTGAAACAATAAACACCTTCTATTTCTTCAAATAGCTGTTTTGGATTCTTGATAGTTATTGTGATAAATTAGCATTACTAGGGGATAAATAATAATAATGAGTAATGCCTGCATCTCAAGAATTCCTATTTGGAAAACTGGAGTGAAACACAACCTGTTTTTTTTATAACTGACTGGTGAAATTTATCCTTCTCTAGCAATTTATTTTGGAGATAGAAGGGTAGGAAATAAATTTTTAGATAGTTGTGTAATTGGAAAGAAGAAATAATTGAAACTCAGTTGACTGGATGGCACAATATTTTTTTGGTGGGTTTCTTTTGTTTTGATTTTTTTGGGGTTTTTTTTGTTTTTTTTTTTTTTAAAGTAAAGGTGTAATTATAGAGTTAGATAGAGTAACTATTCTTCTTTTATGTAGGAAAGGTTTTGGGATGGAGAAAAATATTTCAGGTCCCCTCTATGAAGATGTATGTGTATGACACAGTATAGACACCCCTTGGAACAAAAGCATGCTTTTACCTGTAGATAATTCTCACCCTCAATGACTGCTTTAAGCTCTTGACTGCTTTAAGCTCTTCACCACATCAACCAGTGGAGCACTGTCAGACTTTAGATATATCTAATATATAAAAATTGATATCTTCTCTATATATACTTCTTTAGGCATTCTATAAAATCAGGCTATTTTCAAAGGTTAAACAAAATTTTTATTCAAGGTCTCTCTGTAAATTTATTCAAACAGGGACACCCATATTACATCAATATTACTAACTTTTATTACAGCAGAATTAAAAATTGTAACCCCCCTACTCTTTGAAGAATTGTAAGGAGACATCTTTTGTGGTATAATAGCTCTCTGACAGTTCCTTTTACAAGTGTGTCTGTGTGTATGGGGGTGTTTTCCCTTCTTTTTCCAGTTAAAACCTAAACATAAGCAGATGAATAATATAACTTTATTAATATTTTTGTCAATCTTTCCCACTTAGATTATATCTATCTGCTTAGAACAAGATCAGAATTCTGGGAAAAAAACTATTCCTGCAAAACATACCAGTAATTGTGCTCTAAAAAGGTCACATTGCAATGCTGCAGGCTGCTTCTGTGAATAAGATTACAGATGTATGTATGATTAATTTGCCATTTTACCAATTTTTTTTGAGCTGAAGTATTACAAATCATACCACTTCAAGAAACTAAAGTAGTTATCACTTCATTGAACTATAGACAGATATTAACAAAAATACCAGTGACACATTATCAAAATAATCTGTGATGAGAAACTATTCCCATATATTTCCATGAAAGGAAGAATATACCATGGCAAAAGTCAAACTAACCAGCTTAGCTTCTATCAAATGAAGGACACAGAAGGATTGATTGTCTCAAACCCCACTATAGGATCATTGAAGTTTTTTTAGTGGCCATAATTCCAAGACATATACATTCAAAAGAAATGTTTCTTCAGGCAGTAAGTAAACAAAGAAGCTCCAATTATTTTTTTTCTTTGAAGAAGTTTGCTGCATGAAGCCAAGGAACCACAGTTTCACTCTTCCAACATCTCAGTACCCCCTGCTCTCTTCCTCAGGCTCCTCCAGGTGATGTTCAGGAGGGTCATTCTGGTATATACCTTAAGCTAAGGTTCCCAACCCCAACCCATGGGAGAAGGAAGCATATGGACAACTCACCTTTGTTTTTACTACTTTGGGCAGGGCCACTACAGGATTAGCTGGAGGAAGCCCTAGGAAAATGGACTGGGTGAAGGGACACATTCAGTTCCACAGGTATGACCTCAAAAATCACTACTGTGACCTTCCAGTCCAAGAGAACCCACTCAATGGATAGCAAACTTCAGATCAGGCCTTCATTTCTATGAAATAAATACTTCTTTCCTTTATTTCTATGAAATAAATAAAAAACAGTCTTCCAGAATGGAGGGTGGGGTGGGCAGATAATTCTCAGGTCCGATATATTTTTATAAGCTCAAGACTACCTGCTGGAAGCCACATTGTTTCTGGAAGCCACATTGTATACAAGTGCCCTCACTGATGAGCAGAGCTGTCCATCCCCTTGGGACACTCAGGGAGCTGATGGTGTTCACTGCTTTAAACAAAGGCTGCTGCACAGTGCCCACCCAGGCACTGGCACACCAGGAAAACTTCACACTCTCCTCTGCTCTTCACTCACACTACCACAAAATGATAAAAACCTTGATACAAACCTTCTAGCTGAGCAGTAAGGTTAAAGCCCTTTACCAAAACAAAGCATGCTCCCCACTTTGTATGAGATTATTAGGATTATTGGCATAATCCTAAATGCAGATGATACAGTTATCAGCTGGTACTAGAACTAAACCTGTGTAGAAGACTTTGAATACAAAAACCTCCATTATCACCTCACAAACCAGCATGGATCCAGCTCATAAACAGTCACAGTTTAGTTTTGCATTATACTGACTGACTTCTAAAATATCTGTTGCTTATGGCCCACCCTGTCTCCAGATTTTGCATAATAATTGACAGAATTTGCTGTACAATTAAGTGGGCATTTTTATTCTAGGTACTTTTTGCTATTCATATCTTTCAGAAGTTGATATCATAATGGAAATCTCCAATCTTTATCAAAGATAAAGCAGCCTTTACATGGTGAAATTCTTGCGATTAAAAGAAAATTGAATACATCCATAACATTAGATTTTAGTTAATTGCTAAGCATTCTTTGTTTGTGCATGGCAGGAAGGCTCATCTAGGTACAAATGTTTCTCCAGAGAATCAGAATGATTATTGTTATGACTATTTTTGTTATTAATGCATTACTATTTGGGGGGTGTGGTGTGGGGAGTGTTTCTCTCTGGCCAAGAACAAAAGCAGCACTATGATCTTAAGGGCTCATGAAGAAGGAAGCACCTACAAAACATGTTATTCTTTGTCATTTGACTTTTTTTTTTTTAAACCTGCCATGATCACTGACAAATACATCTCCACCTCAGTTCACACTTCAGTTTGTTACTGGCCTATGCAGGAATTCATTCTCCTCAGCTCATCCCATGGCTTCCTGACATGCTACAGTAATAATATGTCAGATTTTTTCAAAACTTTGAAGTGACAGTTCTGATATAAGGTCATGCCTTGTAGGAGCAAGGGTTGAGATTCACAGCTTTAAAATACATTCACTGTTTAGTTTCTGTATTAGCTTGATACAAGAACATCTGAGTGACCTACTTTGCTTATTTAATGAGACTGTGAAGAGAACACTTTGCATTTCTGACAAGGAAATTTTTTCGTTGCCAAAGAAGAAATTTTTAAAAATTACTATTTGAAATGCAAAGGTTTATTTTAATTGGAGTAACACAACATGCATTATAATAAAAGCAGACTATAGCTGGCGTGGCTGGAAGCTGGAAAGCAGGCAGCATATATAGAGAGTCAAATAAGGCAATTAAGCTTTTGGGAAGATAAAATAAAAGGCAAATGAGTATGTGGGCTCTTTTACTTTCAAGGGCTAATATTATTCAATGCATACACATTCTATACATTCTAGTCTCAAGCCCTACATAACAAGGGCTACAAAAATAACTGTAATTATTCCATTTACTATTAGGTTCTTTTTCCTTCTCAGTTAACAATACTACAATTATTAGAGATTTACTTGACATTTATGTAAAACTTAACTAAACTTCTCAAGATAAGGACAATAGTTACAGAGAGAAAAAACCAAAACTGTTGATTCATGACTTCTCTTCCCAAGGTTTCTCAAACCCCTTTCTATGCTCTTTATGAGGATATTTTTCTTCACTCTTCACTCACAGCTTCTGAAGTTACCTTATTGCCAGCAACTCTTCTCAACATCTGGGCTTCCCTGGTTTTGGGGGACTGAGTTCCCACAAAAAGCCTACAGAGAGCTGCAGCAGGAAGACTTTATCCTGCAGAGGGCAACCCTGATGTCCATCAAGGTCTCCCAGCCATTTCATCAGTCTCCAAAACCACTTAGGACTCATGAGCTGATTCCTTTTCTGAGAGATTCCTTTTCCCTATGTCTAAAACATCTACAGGATTAAGTTTCAAAATATGCCAATAAAAAAATAAACCTACATTCATGACAAAAAAAAAAAATGCCTCTGGAATGAAAACTGTAATTAACTTCAGTATTAACTTACAAATTTAGGAAGTCTTTTTCTTCAATAGAATCATCACTTTATCTATTGGAATAAGTTCTGCTGTTTTCATGAAATTTCATATTAAGAGAGATAAAATAATGCAACCAATATCCAAATATTTCATACTATCTTCAGTAAGAACCAGAAGCTCAAACTGACTTACTGAACTTGAAATACAGTCCTATAATTCTATTATTTTTATATGTTAATATTCTTTATGATGTCTAACTGACTTCCTGAACTTGAAATACAGTCCTATGATTCTTTTATTTTTATATGCTAATATTCTTTATGATGTCAAAACAGATTAATCCACCACATTTTCACAACTAAAACTGTGTTACAGTTATTGGACTTGGCTAACTTCATTTTTAGGTGCAGCCTAATCTTTCCTGCAGAGGTTAGAAGATACTAACATACCTTAGGGCTTTGGAACTGGATGATCTTTAAGGTAATTTCTAACTCAAGCTGTTGTTTGATTCTATACTGTGATATTTTGCTAACAAATACATTACACAATTATAATGAAAGTGCTCTGAAATCACCACAGACCACCTCAAGAACTGAGACCAGAGTTGTATCTGAAGTATGATTTTTGACAGTATTTCCTAGGGCTACTGCAAATGCTCTGGGAGATAGCAGCAAATCAACACCTCATGATCTCTACTGTAACCCCAGTAGACCAGCCAATATTCAGAGCCTGTAGAAGTCCTAGGGATTAGATAACCTGATGGGATTACAAATTGTAATATTATTTTGTAAGCTAAAAAACTCACTGATTGCCAATAGACCTTCTGGGCACTAATGAGCATTCTGGCACTCTTAAGGGATCAGATCTTATGCCAATAGATCACAGCATACCAACAGAAAAACAGTGTTGTTCAAGAACAGAACCTATGAATAGTACCAGGAATTGAAGATCCTTCACTGCTTTAATAAAACCATTTTGAATAGCCCACTATAGTTCTCCACATGAGTTTCATTATATCCAGAACTAAACCACCATGTCAATTATTTAGGCAATACAAAATCTAGTACAGATATGGTGGGGTTTAACTACATAAACTATATGTTGTTTCCAGAGGTGGTATAAAGAGAATAATATTTTTCAAATGAATGTAAAATAGCCACTGATCACCCTTTCAGACAGAAGTGTTTGGCTTTCCCTTTTATGGTATCACCTCAGTTCATAAGTCTGGAACAGATGGTACAAATTGGTCTTTTCTTATGCCTTCCTCCCACTCACTTCTTGTGAGTAGCAATTGTAGTAGATTGTCTGGGGCAATCATATGAAAAAAATCTGAATTAAGCCTTTATTGGCAGAAAAGGTTGCCTCAATGAGAGACTAAGACCATTCATGAGATCAAACACCACATCAAAAAATGGCTTGTAGCTTAAGTTTGCCCTTTCCTGCATCTATAAGAAAATTCACAGTAAGCTCTGTTTCAGGTTGACATTTCATTGATGTCGTTTTGATTCCCCATCTGACAAAATACTGCACTTTAAAATTTCACACAGAATAACATGGCTAAATTGAAAATAAAACATTTCAAGTCATGATTAAAATGATGAACTTTCTTAGTGAAGAGCCCTAGGGCAGAGCTCCATCTCCAGCTGTCCAAGAGGGCCTGGAGCCGTGCTGGGTTTGCTGTGGGACTGCCTGCCCAGCCTCCAGTAGCTGGGGCAGAGCCCGAGCCAGCTCAGCCTCTGCTCTCCAGCAGCCCATCAGACATTGGGGGAGCAGCACAGGCCTTGGGCTACCTTTGAAAAGAGCTCTTGGTGGCCTGGGAAGCTGACTCAGGACACCTGCACCCCCAGAGACAAGGCTGATGTACACCTGACCTGCAAACACTACCAGGGCACAGATTACATAAGCATCACGTGTCAAAAATACACATCCAGTGCCACCAATTAAAAAGCTTAAATGTAATTAGACTCAGGATAATAAATGCATTTGGGTCTGGAAAGATCTAGCTTTCCTGTTTTAAATAGAAATGAATGAGCTATCACAGCACAAAACTACATCTCGAATTACAGGCATTAGCAGCAATAGTAATCAGTTGAAAATGAAAATTAATTGAATACAGCATTGTTCCAAACCATTTATCTAATTTGATCAAGGTATCATTAACTAATTAAGTAGCAATGCCTGAATGTACCACTTATTAAAGCCCAAGGTCATATGAAGGCCACACTATCAGCAGAAAACATGGTTCAGGAAGGCTATCTTTAGAAGGGTTTACACAAAAGTCATGTAAGTGCACATTTACCAAGTGCTTTCAGAGTTGACCAGTCAGTTAAAAAATTCCCAATCCTTATTTGGGGTATGAAACTGTGTAATAATGCTATTGTAACCTCTATGTAGCTTTTCTCAAAAAAACCCCGTTCTTTTCAATGCAGCATAGCAATGATCTTAGCACACTGACTTGTGTATTTCAGACACAGTCCTTGAGGAGGGGAGAGTTACAGAACTTGTCTATAAGCTAAATGTGATTCAGAGCTGAAACCTGACAGAAGTTTACTCAGAATCCCTCCACAGACATTTAGGACAGCAGCAGTGGGGGTGGCTGGGACATCATTAGTATTTAGATTTCAACATGGCTTTTGAAAAGTTACATCCTTTTCTTGAAAAGGTTCCACTGAGTTCCACTGTGAACAATCAGTTAAGACAATTTAATTTTCCTCCCTTTAAAAAGTACAAACAAAACAAACAAACAAACCCACCTAAAGTACATAAGAAAGCTTGGCTTTTTCAAACAAGTGACTGACACAGTAACTCTGCTTCTCAGAATTGATTTCCCTTCTGATATTCACTTGTTTTGGAGTTGGTTTTTATTGTTTGTTTGTTTGGGGGTTTTTTGGGTTTTTTTTTTTTTGGGGGGGGGGGGGGATTTTTTGCCTTTTGTGCATGGTGGTTGCTGTTGTTCTTTGGGGTTTTCATTATTATTGTTTGTGTTCTTTTAAGCACTATGTTGAAAGGTAAGGGCTCAGTGAATGACACAGTTCCTGTAAAACATACATAGCAAAAGCAATTCCAGGAAATATAGATTTAAGAAATGAAAGTAGTGTGTGCCTATGACAAGTAAATTGCATGACTGTGGGGTATAGTTCAATTCTACATCAAGAAAAATCCTCTTATACAGTTGAAAAATTAATTCCATTCCCCATGGCCTGAAAATATTTTTTTCTGACATTTGAGAGAATTGTAATTGCAAAAGTACAAAACCACATCTATCTTGTCATTAACTTGGCTCTGTTGTGGGCTGAATATTATCACATACAGCCCTGTGGTCCCTGAACAGCTTCTTGGGGGAGCTGGGATTGCTATCCCTCTTCCTGATGCCAAGATGGGAAAAAAGACTACTTTTCATTTTCCAGTGAGACAAGAAGAAGTCTTTCTTTTTGTTTATAGGACTGGCAAACAATTCCTCGAGTATTTGTTATTTGCCTCCCTTTTTTTCATGCTATTATAACCTGTGCCTGCCAGAGTGACCATCACTGAATGCAAACTGCTGCAGCTGAGGAGTGAGGCTGTCCATTGGACCAGGCAGGAAGATTGCCTTCCTTCTTTCTGCCCCCTGATCTGGAACAGCATCCTTGGGAGCCTCTCCTTTACCAGCTCCAAATGCCTGGAAGAATAAAACTCAATCAGCATAAAAAAGGAATGTTGGAGAATCAACAATCAAATCTATACTCAAATCCATGCAAAAAGTATTGAACTTGTTTACTTCCCCTAGCCTTGTAATTAGCTTTCTTTATTTTTGTATTTCTCAGAAAATGGGAGAAATAAGGAACTGTGAATAGTGTCCTGGGGTGGAGTAGAGACTCCATCCCCAAAAATGAAATTCCACCTAATCTCAGTAAGAAGCCAGTCACTGAAGGGACCAAAAAGCCTTGTTATTGGTATATCTTATATACAACTGGATAAGAGAGACCTTAGTCTGTGACTCTTTATATAAGGCAGTAGACATGGAATGAAAATGGGAATTGCCTCACTTTTAAGGCAGGTTTAAATACCAACAGTAAAATCTGGAGATAAATAAATAAATGCTCTGGTCTAGCAAGGCACTAGGTACACAACAGACATTTCTTTGCCTAAATGGTAAGTAATTGCATTTTAAAATTGTATTTTAATCACTAAGCCAAAAAGTAAAGGAAAACCAAGAACTGTGAATGTGGAACATAATTTAATATTCAAATTTAAACACTTTCTTTTTATTATTAGTAACTACAACCCTGAAACCAATTGGTGCTTCTGTGCTTAGTAGGAAATGTTTGTTTTCCCAAACAATTATTTTTCAGTCTTTGAGGCACCAGAAACACAAAGTAAAATAAATTATCCAGATTTCTCCAGAAGAATTAGATAAAAAGAAAACAAACAACTTTGTAAAACTTCAAACAATTATCTATTTCACCTCTATGACTCAGCTCTTTATGTTATGTTCCTATCTTGAGTACAAATCAAGTTTAGCACTCAGATTCTAATCAGAAAATTAATTAGGAAGAAACAAGAAAGCAAGAGAAAGATGAAAAAACATTGTATTGCACATCAAACTTTTTAAACCTGACAATTACACTTTACGATTTCATTTCCATGGCAGTACAAAATATCTGCTTAGCTGATTGAATCATTTGAAATCAACAAACTCCTTAACAAGATAACTCTAGTGATGTATAAGATGATTAACGGAGGTGTTTTACTGCTTATCTTCAGGCAGGTTTGTTTGGGGGTTTTTTAAATGTAGACTTTATTAGGAATGATTTTGGAACAAAAGGCAAGAGACTGCCACATTCATATTGAATCAACTGTAGAAATAATATTTTCAAATTTCACTCCAGAAAACAAGCTGGGAGCTCGTTTAGAATGTTCCTTCAGGATCTGTACAAGTGAAATACCTTCATGCTGATTTCAAGGCCATGTTCTTAGACCGCAAAGTATTCACCCCATATTCTGCTCTTATTTGGAGCAGGATTACTTTCTTAACAGCTTGCTGAAAATTACTGACTTAGGGCTGTTTTATCTTACTATCCCTTGGCAGACTCTTGAACCCTTTTTTTTTTTTTTCTATTCAATTAATTTTTGATTTTGATAAGCGAGTTCAGTGAATGACAAATTATATGGAACACATTTCTCCCCATCATTCATGGGCAATAAGATCCTGTTCTTCCCTCAAGGGAGAGACTGGCAATATCCCTACTGTGTTTCATGATTCATTTTTTTCAGTACAAGATGTTGGTGTTGGTCATGGCTCACTGAGAACATTACATTTATTGCTATAATGGAATCAAATTTAGTCTTTAATTTACATTTTGACTTCTTGAGAATAAATTAAATTATCCTTCCATTCAAAGGGCTAGTTCATGGCTTGTGGCCTCCAGGAGGTAAAAAGCTTAAGCAAGAGGCCAATGAAGCACAATCTTTGTGCCTTTGCTTTGCATAAACATGATTTTCAGTCCATTTAGGAGCATCTAACTGTGGAGCTGGAGTTTGTTTGTAGAATAATTCATGGGAAGTTTTTCCCTACTGTTAATATGCATTTACCTAAAAATAAACTGGATGATTAATCACAAAAATGTGTAAGAGCGGGATGGATATTGCAGGGCTTACTTTGGCAGGAGGCTAAATTGGAGATTTTTAAGTTAAACAGATTTTCCCATTATTCATTTAATCAGTTAAACATTACAGCAATTGGAAATCTAAAACAGGACTGGAATTCAACCTTCATGGATTATTTGAAATGAAAACCAAGCCAGCCTGGTGTTCATTCAAGTGTCAACATTGTACACCACCATGAAGAAGCCAAAACCCTACCTCATTGTCTTGCTTACAGTGTGTAATCTGCCATGGTTTGCACAAAACAGAAAAGCTTTTTCTCATCTCCTAGACAAACATGACAGGATCTAGGCTCTGGCAAGACTAAAACAACTCAGCCAATTAGTTTCTGTAGGCTGCATTCGCATATAAGCTGGGACCACTGCCACCGATGGGTTACATTCAACAACACGCAGTTACCCAAAGCTTTTACTTTAATTAGTAAAATTTCACAACAAGAATCATTTAGTCATTTTTCTGGATTGATTGGCTCAATTTTAGTGAATTATTTTTTTTTTTTTTTTTGTCAGGCTGCTCTTCTCATCCTTCATTAATAAGGCAATAAATAAACACCACAGGTTATTGAATGACATAGCTGGAAAGCTGATTTGTGATAACTCATCATTATTGGCTCCAATGAATTACATGGGTATAGTTTGTCTACTGCTGCCATTTCTTCTAGTATTTTATGCTCACGTTCCTGAAGAAAAACAGAGTTGTTTCTTGAAGTAAAATTGTGATTTTTGCTTGTCACTTGAAAGTAATCTTTACAGAACAATATTACCAAGCTGAAGTTTGATTTTATCCTTAAAAAATAAAAAAAAAAACCAACAACAAACAAATGAGTAGTAATTTTTGTTCAAATCTCAACAAAATGCTTGTCTCACAAAAATACATAAACATCTAAAGCAGTCCCTTTAGATAAACAGCAGCACCCACTCACTCTAAATATATATTTGATTGTTTAACCATTTTTTATGCATCTTCACCAATTTTCCAGTTACATTCTGGACTCAGACTAAGATGATCCAAATAGCCCTCATACCAATGTCAAATACAGGAACCACTGCTCCTACTAAACAGTTCCCTTTTTGTAAATCTAGGACTGGAATAAGGGCTTCAGGGCGATTTCACCCTGAGAGATCATAAATAGTTAATCAGCCATTATCACCATCCTCTTACTTTTTGCATAACTCAAGTCCTTTCTCAAATGTTTAACCTCTGTTAGAGCATGACCAAATCAAAAGCCATCAGACAGAGAGAGTGTGTAGTTGACTGAATTCAGCTGCCCAAACCATGCAGAATGTCCAGGAGCTGAGGTTGTTGTTTAGTAGTCTCTATTTTCCAGAGATATCTGTACAAGTAAGTAATGATTAAATACTACTTTTGCTGTTGCACCAAACTACTGAGACCAACATTTTCTGGAATCTAGAACTATTCAAGCACAGTGACCACGTCCTATTTAAAATTACACTTTGAGATTACCATAAGCTACATCCTATTCACATAACATAAGTTTGCTACATTGGGTAAATTATTTTCTTATTTATTTCAGCTATATTACAGTTAAATATTTAAAATCCCTTGTGTCTATGATCTATCTTTAGTACTGCTTTTAATCAATTAGCCAAGCCTGGAATTGAGTGAGAATGTCATATAAAGATAATATGACAGTATTGTCTATCAAAAAATCATGCTAATTTTCTCAGATCTGTATCCCTCTTAACTGCATTCATCAAGGACCACATTAGACACTCATTATTTCCACAGTCATACTGACCAATTCTAATATTCAGGTAAATAATCCCATTAACCCTTAAAAAAATGCTAAAGAAACATCAATCTTTTTCCAGAAAACCAAAACTTTACTGCCTGGGAGCTCTGGAGGAAAGAAACAAATGCAAAAATTCACCAAACCAAAAAACATTGAGTTCCAGAGGATTCTTTTGGTGAGTCTCTAATTCCTTTGGATACTTGTTATCTGCAGCTGCTAATAGGAAAGGACTTAACTTTATCAGGCACAATTCAGCCTCATGAAAAAGTCGTTCACCTGGTTTGAATGAACTTTGGTACTGCCATATGCTAAGAATAAGTCATCACAGATATGTACTTCCTCTCCCTCAGACCAGAAATATTTCCATTCTTATAAACTGTCTTCTATACTACTGTCAGCAATTTTATCATATTTGACTACAAAATTATAATTTGGATTTCATCTGCTCTCAATGTACTTAGAGCCTACCTTGTACAGTCCAACTCTGCTCAGGCTGGATTCTTCACAATGCCCTCTTGCTTATTTGATCACAATGGAGAATTGATAGAGAAATGAGACAACGATAAAATTTTTATGAACTATCAGATGTGCACTTTCAATGTGCATTAAAAACAGGTGTTTAAGGTAGAGGGCAGAGTGCACAAAGAAGGAATTGCCAGTATGGCATCTAGAACAAGATGAACTGTATACCATTTTTGGCTTGAACAGGACAGTAACCAGACCACTGCTGAGTATGACTATTAAGCTCAAAGATCGTAAAAACATTGGAAAAGCCTCCAAAAAAGCCTAAATAATGCTAAAATGTATGCATAAGGATAAATATTAAATGGAAGTCCATCTTCTAGTAATGAGAATATCAAAGAGCGAAATGAATTCTGCTTTATCAACAAAAAAATTGCAAGTGGACTTGTTTACAAGTCTTTGTATTTTAGAGAAATAAAAAGCAGATGCCAAAAGTAACTTTTTCAAGGTGCACAATTACAGATCTATGCAGGATCTTTGGCCACAAGACCAATTGTATTAGATTAATTATTCTGGGCTCAATCACTCCAAGGCTACATATCTGCATAGTCATATGCAAAATTCAGCTAAGTCTGTGAAAATGGAAAACATCCAGGAATGGAATCAGAAAATCCTCTGCCATGATCTGCCTTCCAAACAGCAACCAGTCTTGGATGCATTTAGAAAGGAAATTGCACTCTGAAATAATTAAGCCTACTCCTCCCTCTCACAGCAGGTTGAAGGCAGTATGCAGAGATTACAGAGAACCATATTTCACGTCAGCATTTCAGAAAAAACTGCAGTTTCACAGCTACCACCATTTGCAGGTATTTAGGCTCAAAGCTCAAAATAACCCTCCTGCACCCACCCCTGCCACCAAGTTCTGCTGTGCTCACAGCCTGTTCTGCTCCTGTCTGAAAGGGCATTTCCTGACTCAGGTGTGGAACAAAGAGCAGCTGATGCCAGCACAGGTAGGGTGAACATTGCAGGGTCACTCCTGATTTGTGGGCACAGCCTGTGGAGCTGAAGGGCACCTATTGTTTAGCATATGGTGTATTCAACCACATCACACAATTTTGTATAAATCTGAAACTATAAAGAGTGCAGAAAGGGGGGAAAGGCAGTACAAGAGAGAGCAATCTGACCAGCTCTAGAACTTTTTCTACTGCAGCTTTAATAAATTCCCATGCAACCTGCCCAGGCTCAAAGTAGAACAGGGAGAGAGAGTACCTTGGAAGAGCACTGGGATGATGCATCCAGAAGGCAGAGGAATAATAGAAATACTACAGGGAGAGATAAGATTTCTCTTCACAATCAGCTTCATTCAAGAAAGATGAGATTTCTCAAATACCTGTCCTATGATGACAGTATACGAATGAACATTACAAATTCTACAAATTCTTTCTATTCACAGACTCTTATCCTCTCTCCATCAGTGTATTTAACTCATCCTCGTGTGTATATTTTTTTTTAATTCCCAGAAGTATTTTTACCATTAAAATCTGCATTGTATTCCAATAATGTTAGAAACGATCCAATTTTGCAGCTCTGAAGAGTGAAATCATAATTTCTTACATTTTTAAAAAACTTGTGTAAAGCACTCAGAATTACTAACTCAACCATTTTTGTGGCAATTCACATCCAGAACAAACAGCTGCTATTTTTGAGATAATGAAAGCAATATAGCAAACACAGAGAACCCCAAGTTATTTGACTTGAAGAAATCACTAAGGCCAATATTCATTCCCTCACAAAATATAATACATTACCTTACAAGAGGTAGAGTAAGGTCTCCATTCACCCCTGTCAGTGCAAGTAGATCTGGTACATCAAAGTGGCAAAACCCTCTAAGTTTAATGCAAAAGCTTCAACCCTGGTCTTAAAAAAATCAAGCTGAAATAGTAAGAAGGCCTATTTCAGGCCCCATGAACATGCATAGGAGGACTGTAAAGCATAAATAACTCCCATCTTAAAGCTACAAAAATTATTCAGCTTTTCAGAGCCACCACAACACTAGCTTAAAAACCCACTGTACATGGCTATACCAAATAGTCCAGCTTTTTTTGTGAGTGAGCAACCATGCCTTCATCACTTCACTTCCCTTTAACACCCATGGCACCCACTCCTGAGCAGGGCCACCACTGCTGCTGGCTGAGACCAGGGCAATGCTCTCCCCCCTACATTCAGAGAGGATTGATAAATTTGCATTTGTATTCACCAATTCTAGTCTGACTTCAGAGAGAAGAGCCCTTCATTCTGGGGCAAATGTCAGGGTTCCTTTCCCTAGAACAGTAAATTTGCTTTTAAAGTATGGTAGTTGTTACAATGCTTGAAGAAGAAAGCATCAACTAAATTATTAAATAGCTTATAATTGCTTCTTGCCATCTCAAGCCCAATGAAGAGATTTTCTACAAGCCCTTGTGGAGACTTGGTGGTGAAAAGATCACAGATGTTTCTGCCACAGCAGAAGTTTTCTGAATGGAATTAAAAAATCATATTTGGAAGAGGAAATAAAATTAAATAAAAGTTTTTAAATCGGAATCACATGGAAACTTTCTCCTTTGATGATTCAACTTGTACTAGCAATCTGTGGGTAAACTGCTGTTGCAACTAATATTTTGTAAGGTACTCTATGATGTAGCCAAATAATAACTGCCAGACTCCTGGAAAACATTATTTTTCTGCCAAGCTTTCCTTTTGTTTTACAAAACTGTGAATAAATATAGTAGAATGTTATACAGAATGGCTGTTTGATAATACCTTTTTTCTTGGTAGACCTAACTTTCATCAGACTTCTTTAATGTATAGCTGGCATGTAAGACAAAAAATGCAATTTTAAACAGAAAAGTCAGATGGCAACTGAATAATTACTTTCACCTTTTCTATTGAACTTTGTAGTAGAAACTTTGGGCTGGATTTGACACACTTTTAGATTCATGCAGAGCACTCTGCAGAACTGCATACAAAGCAGAGCAAGGAAACCCAGACCCATACAGAGTGCAAACTCAAAAAAGGTTTGACCCACCAGCTGCTTGATGTAGTACTTTGTTTGGAGATCAACCAGCTGGTTTCAGCTGCCTCTTCACCAGAACTGAGCTATTGTCAGACACTATAACTGAGCAAAACAACTTCTTTTCATTCAATTAAAAAGTATAAAGGGACAATACAGCAAAAAAACCTCAAAATAAAGGAATTAAAAAAAAAAAAAACCTCAAAATAAAGGAAGTTAAAAGCTGTATTTCACCAAAAGCAAACAAACAAACAAAAAAAAAAAACACGTTAGAGGAGAAGCCTTGTCTTCACGCAAGTAGGAAATGTGACAATTTTATTTATAATCTAATAACTGAAGAAATTAGTCTGTGCTCTTGTGTAACCATATTAAGTGGGTAGATTCATATCCTAACAGAGGCATTTATAGCATAGTAACTTCAGAGACCATTAAAACCCTAAGAGGGAAGTTACTCTCTGTCTCTGCATGCATACAATTTCTCAATAACCATGCCTAGCCCTTATTAATGGCCATCTTTTACAGCATGATAATACTTTCCACTAGAATTCCTAAAAATCACACTCTAATTTCAACAGAAACAACTGCTATTTTTTTCAGGAAGTCTTAATATTTATTTTGTTATTAACAAAAATAAAAGAAAAGCTTTAATAATATTGGTCCAATGACTACAGAGAACTGATAGAACACATAAGCTCATGTACTTGCCTAAATAGATTTTTAAGGATATTCAAAAACACACTGTGAGAATGCATTAGTAGAACATCTTCCAGCCTAGCCCTAGAAGAGTGCTAATTAATAGAATTTTCCTGAGCTATTGCACTGACTCACTGCACACATACCCAGGTTCTGGACTGCAGCAATCACCAGCTCTGATACTGAGACAGAAAACACATTGACCCTCTCATGCCTACAAAACTTTGTCCCCTTCACTGAGAGCAGGAACAAAACTAGGTAATAAGGAGGTTTTTTTGAGCTCCCACACATTAGAGCAGCTTTCTGCCCTGCTCTTTATACATTGTACACACATTGTACTGGCTAAGAGAAATCCACAAATGAGTATTTGCCGAGCATGTCCTTGGATACCATGTGCTCTGTGGTAGTAAAGCAGGCATGGCACAGTAATACATTTATCTAAATTCCATTAATACTTAGAGAAAGCTGAGCATCTACCACTCAGCAAAGTGCTGTGGTTGTTCTGCCACTGAAATGCTGGGACTTCCCACTCCCCCCTGTCCCTTCAGTCTGGAAACAAGCACACAAGATTTGTCTGTGTAACAGATTGCACTAAAATATCTGGCATCCTAACAATTCATAAATGTTTGCCAAATAACATGCATGCAGAGATATCTTAATAATAAATGCAGCAGCTGTTTCCTATCTTAGGATGTAATAGAGAAACAGTGAGAAATTATCTGTTATCATTGTGTTACAAAATGACAGTCAAGACAAAAATAATAAAGGCATTGTTTATGACACAGCTTACAAACAAAATAATGTCTTTCAGAACTTTAGATAAAAAAATCTGGAGAGGCAGAAACCCACAGAGGCAGTGTCCTTAAATAATCAAAGCAGTCTAGCAGCAAATGAAAGTCATCTTTTCAATGTGTGTTTCTCTTTTTGTTTTTTTTTTTTTTTTTTTTTTTTTTTTTTTTTTACATTCAGTTCAGAATCCCCATGGACACAAACATCAGGGACAACAAAACCCATTTGATCCTAAATTCCCTGGTAATTCCTCAGCTGGCACGTTCAGCACAGCCAGCTCTCAGAAAAGTGTGTATTGCGTAGGTCTACCAACAGGTCGAAAGACGCAATTCATTTGTAACAAAAACTGTATTTGAAATTTTGTTTCATTTTATTTTTCTCAGGTCACAGAAATCAATGACAGCAACCAGCAAAAGCAGAGTAAGCCATGATTCCAAACCTGTGACTCCTATCAGATACTGGATAAAAACTGGCTACAATTTCCACTGAGTTTATGTTTTCAAGTATCTCACAGAAAGATAGAGCCCCAGTTATTGTTAAAGTGACATTGTCAAGAATGGCAGACCTGAATTAGACTTGCCTGACATGATCTGAACTATTGATTCATGCACATACATCACATTTTAGCAATGAAATACACAACTCCATCTCTTTGAAGTGCTTCAGAAAACAACATCCTCCACAATCTCAGTACCATCCTGCCTGCTTGAAAGACAAAAGTTCTGCACAAACGTCAATAAATATTTCAGACACTCAATCATGATGAGAAAGTGCCACCTTGCCAGGTTTGTCCATCTCACATAATAGCAGTCTGGAGCCTATAGACCTCCCAGGCCAGAGGAGGCATTGTTATCTCAAACTGAATTCATGTCCTAGCAAAACAGTATTTTACCTTCTTTTGTCACAAATTTGGGAGGGAATTGAGCATGCATGTGTGCAGAGGCCACTTGGATGGGTGAGTGTAGCTATACTGCAGCTTTTAAGTAGAGAGGTACAAGAACAGTGTAAGAGATTCCTTTGGGGATTTCCTCACTTCCATTTCTTTTCATAAAAGGTGCATTTTAAATGCAGTCTAAAAACAGTGGCATTTTCCTCCTATACAAAGATGCCTACATTAGAGAGAAATCCACTTACAGCCACACTAATGGCAGCCAGCATTTCTGGTGATCCAGAGATTCCAAGGGAAATAATTTTTTTCTGCATAAAAGTTGCAAAAGTAAGTTCCAAGAAGTTGTATAACAGTGAAGTGGCACTTGGGCAGCTGCTAAGGTGTAACCTCACTTTGAAGTCACACAGGTCATCTGGAAACACAGTTTGGAGCAGAATTTTAATAACCTATCTCTAGGTGGAGACAATGCCATGCAGGCTACCTCAGGAGTCCATGAATTATGTTCAGTACTAGAAAAACAGTACTTTCAGAGGGTCCCTAAAAGCCATCAGCCTTGAAACAGAAGATAACACCCATTTTATATGCCTTCCTCCAAAAGGGGGAACAGCAAAACACAGAGTGACATATGTTGAGTGTTGAATTCACCACATGAAATGACAATTTCATTTACATAAAAGCAGCATTACAAGGTTTTAATTAGTACTAATGGTTGTTTGACTCAGAAAAAAATTCAAAATATGGTATAAAGTGAGGAAATACAAGTAGGGCAAGTGTAAAACACACTGCAATATATTCTTTGTTCATTTGACAGGTATAGTTCAATTTTTACCAAATTACATAGCATGATATGAAGTGTCCTGCCATACATTTTTTAAAAGGATAATCAAGTTCTAGTACCATCATTACAGTAATCTGTACTTTGGAAGAGCCTCTAGTCAACACCCACTGGAAGCACTTGAAATTACTACATTTTGTTTGCACAACACAAAACACTCTGTGGGATGAAGCTGATGGATTAAGGACTCCATTTCCCTTGCCCCAAAGCAGCTCAGGTTGGTGGCATTTCAAAAGATAATTTCAAAGTCATCACTTTGAGTTGCTGGAAGCAGTCAAGACTCAGGCCTGAAGAGGGTGAGGACAGCAGGATGGGATCCCTGAAGTCTGGGAGGGTCTCCTCTTCCTACCCCCCAGCCTCACTGCTCTTGCCCTGGAGTCAAACCTTTGCCCAAGCCAACTGAAGTCATTAAACAGCAATTTTCCCACCAGTCAGCTTTACCAGTCTATTCTTAGTGAGGTCTGGGCAGACAGGCAACAGAGAAAAACTACAAATTTGGAATTTGGTCTGCTCAGTCTTCCAAGACTGAAATAAAAAATAAAGTTGGGACTTTAAAGTATTACACACGTTGTCAATGAAGGCACTCAAATTTTGCAGTTGGTCTGAAAATCTTTCCATAAGATTGGTGAAGGGTTTGCATATAAGAAGTATATGCACAAATTATAACTTCAAGGGTTTGATTTAATAAGGACTTGGTCTGCCTTAAAATACAATGGACTCCAGGGATCACTACCTAAAATTGCCTTGCAGAACAACTGTAGGTCCTCGGGGTTTCAAGCTGTTATATATTAAATTCATAAACAAAAGAAAGGGCTTACAAATACTTCAAACCAGGAATAATTTGCTTTACCTCTCTTTCTTCCATTTTTTAAGCCTGTAAAGACACTAATTCACATCAGTCACATCCCCCCTACTGACAAGATAGAAAGCAGAAATAAATCCACTGAGAGAGACAGACACTAGGTTTTGATTATCTTAGCCCAACAGTGGTTTTACAGCAGTATAACACTGCTGACTTGCATTCTCTTCCCTTTTACTTTAGTGAAATCACAATCATAAAACTTTTGTCACTGGCAAACCTACCAGATGCCAATACATCACTCTGTGTTTTAGGAGAGTTTGAGAAGCACGTATTTCATCAGGTCTTTTTTCCTCCTTCCTTTCAGAAAAAAATAAAAATAACAAAAATCAGCCAACCAACAAAATAATAATAATAAAAAAAAAAAAAACCACGCACGTCTCAATCTGGGACACGGTTAACAAAAGCAAGGAAAAATAAAAAGTGTAACATGACCTGATCTATTTAGTAGAATACTTGAGGATTGAGGTGGTGGAGAAAAAGCTGAGTTCATATGTGGAGAACTAAACTACAGCCAGGAGATTTAGCTTTTTAAAGATCCAGGATTATGTGGGGCCTTCTTGGGACCAGCTGCAATCCACCAAGCACTTAAACACTGTTTATGAACTTCATTAGCCAGAGTGAGGCTGCCTTTGCTTTTCTGTGTATATGCTTGTTGGCTGTGCATAATTTTACTTAAAATTATTCCCTGTTCCATCATAACTATCTTTCTTTAACACACACTTGAATACAAAACCACAGAGCTCAAAGACACCATTCAGATATTTCTTCCCCTGATCAGCTAACAGCTGCAGCTGAAAAGTAGCTGGAAAATCTTAGTTTGCCAGCCCAGAAGAGAAACTCAGATCTTGTAACCATTTTTACCCTGTATGTGTAGAACATATGAAGTACTGTGAGTGCATACCATACCAAAGACATTAGAACAATTGAAGTTCCTCTTGCATTTCAAGACAAAAACACATTTCCAAACAAACTGCTAGATCACCTTGATTCTTTAGGTAAACAACATACTAGTGTAAAATATCCCAGAAAACATATTAAAAGATCAGTTAATTATTTTCTGCAAGTGCCAAAAATAAGTTAAAGTGTATAAAAAAAAAAAAAAAAAAAACACAAAAAAAACCCCAGAAAACTATTTCCAAAATTACTTCAAACCAAGCTAATTCATTCTCTTACAGCTTAGTAAAAAAAAAATTCTGTGGCCACAAGGAAGAAGGCCAAAACCTTCCAGCCTTGGATTTTAAAATGACAAACTTGAACTAAGTACCATAAGGCAAGGTGACACACTGAAATATAGTTTGGGAATTGGTCTCTTTTTGCCATCTCAGCCCAACTACTGCTGTGCTTTCCTTGTGCCCAGTCCCCAGCCTTGGGGGGCTTTGCAAATCAAGGCTGGACAGGGGGGTTGTCCTTTGCCAGGGTTCCCTGGATCTTCCCAGGCTCACCCTCCAAGGAGATGCTGCTTTTCCTGGAGCTCCAGGGCCACAGGCTGCCCTGAGACTGCCAAAACAGCCTCGAAGAATAGTGACTGACCCTCCTTTCTCCTGTAGGTAACAGCTGTGCTAGTAAACTTAAGCACCAACTGATTGCATTAATTCAGCAATTAGTCATAATTAGGAAGATTAGCTCTCATGCTGTAAGGCCAGCTCAATGGCATTTATCCCAAGCTGGAAACTTGTTTGAAGTTTTTACTGAGAAAATCACTCTCAAATACACCTTTTTAATTTCCTAGTCCTGTTCCCTAAAGTTAGGCTCTAACATAATTTGACTTTTTCAGAATTTTGAATCAAACACTGGAAAATACCACTCTGAAGAACCCAAGTGGGCAAGGAATAATAAACTGGTTTGAAATGAATTCATAAGATCACCTGCAATCCAGGCATTTCCTGTTCTACAAGGGAGAAGTGCAAAAGCAGTTTGGTAAGAAAGGGAACACAAGAAAAATAGATTCAGATAGAATCAATTTCTATAGCAGAAAGTTATAAGTAAGTAGATTAATGCAGTTCTAGTGCAGCTTTGCAATGAGAAGAAAAATAATTCTTGCTTGCAAGAAGTTCAAGGACATGAAGTAAGGCACAGAAATTTGTTGTTGAAAACAAGTATTTTATTCCTGCACCTGCAGTATTGTCTTGCCAGATACACAGACTTGGCCAGGCAGATGTCTTGCCTATTGTGCCAATTTGGTAACCTAGCTACGGTATCAGAGATCCACTTAAAAGACAAAGAGAAATACTGCATTTTCCAAGGGAAAAAGAACTGGTTTTGTTAATAAAAACAGCAGTATTGAAGCAACCAGTTCTGGCTTTTTTTCAAAAATATATCAGAAATCGACAAAAACCATCTACAAAGTAGGGTTTATGCATTCCCTACTTTTTGCACATAGAAGAAAGTTATGAGAAAGCTGCTTCAGGAATGTGTCAGAAGGATGAATTTTATTTGGGGTTGGAACCCAGCTTACACATCAGAAAAGAGTCAACAACTGGGTATATAAGTCAGCTTGTAACAAACAGGTTGTCCCCACATTCTGGTGACAATCCACATCAATCATGAACCACAAATCTGACCCCCAGACTGCACTTGTATACAAATTAAATTCATCATCCCTCGCCTGAGCCCAAATCAGATATGATTTGCTCTTGCGGTCAAGGATTGGGTAGAAAATTGTAAGTTAATAAAAAGAATTATTTTCATTACTTACCCATCAGAACCACTCAGCTTAGTGGACTAAACTGCAAATGAGCTGCCTTGCACCACAGATAATGCCTACCAAGCAGAAACACAGGAGTAAAAGCAAATATTCTTCATCTTAACAAAAATCCTTGTGTGGAAAACTACAGTCTTTTCTACAGTTCTTTGGAACACAATGTTGGAAGAGGATTTCAATTCTGGTAATAACTTGTCATCTTGATGGTGACCAGAAATGTAGAAAAGTACTGAAGTTCCAGCAAGAACAGAACACTTCATCCTGTGGAGCTTAAAAACAGCTTTCCACTCATACAATTTTTTTCTAAATTAAGAGTTTCACAAAATGCCAAAAAAAACTCGCTGGGTTTATAGAAAGCTTTCTTTACAATAGATGTCGTCTTTATCCATTCTTGACTGACATTCAGAGCAACTCTTACTCATGTTGTCTCTTCACTGTTTATTTACAGCTCCTCTGTAAACAAGGAAATCATCAGTTTTCAAACAGTAGTAGCAGTAGTAAGACAAATGGCTTGTATCAAGCCATGGTCAATTTGATTATTGTCAAGAAATATGTTTTCACTGACTGATTGTATAAACCAAGAAAAAAGTTTCACAATTCTTTGGGACAATTCTGTTAGAATTATTCTGTTATAATAATAATTATTATTATTCTCAGATAATGCAGCACTTCCAAAATCATGTCAAAAGGCTTCCTCAAAAATGATATTGAAGAAGCAGTTTACATTGTAATATTCAATTTACAAGTTAGAAATATAACCATTAATCAGGTCTCTCACATTCAGTGTATTTAACCAATTCCACCTTTACAAGCTCTCCTTCCAGCATACCAGTTGGTTTTGATACAGTTGCTTCAGAATGAATAAAGACCTTAATTAATTACAGGAATGTCAATAACTGTAGGCACTAATTGGTCAGTTAGGACCATGCATTTTCACAGTTCTCAAGCAGTTATCAGTTCCTGCTATTCCTTATGTAAGTTCCTATTCAAAATATTATGTATTTGCTTTGCTGACACTAAAAAAATTAGGTTTCTTTTCTGAATTCTCACTATTTCATTCATGAGCCCATTTTATGCAGCGATTCCACACCTGACAGCAGGCCCTAAAGCAATCATACACCCTAAACAATTACAACAACTCATAAAAATAAGCAGTGCATAAAATGTTACAGAAGAACATTACCTTACAATACTTGGCACCCTCAGGGGATCCATTTCCCTTTCACAAACACATAGTTCCCTTTGACATTAATGGGAGCTACATGAATAAAAAAAAAAAGCAATAGATCCTTTGCCTGAAAAACACATTTGTGCCAAGTGGGTATTGGCAGCCTGTTTAGCCCAGGTGATTGGTGGGGGCCCTACCCAGAGATACTCACCTGCAGGCTGCTGGCTCATATTCCACCCAGCTGAAAAACACAAGTGTCATTGCTGCTCTGAGCATCACCTGCTGATTTATTGTCTTGGTGCACTTATTCACTTTTAAGGAAGGGCTCTAATTGGGGTATGTTCTGTAAAGTGGTCCTTCCAGTGTGTTTAAACACACTGGTACACTCCAGTGTTAATTATAGCAAAACAATTTGTACAGCACTGGAACAAATCTCTGCCACTGGGAAATATGCAGTAAATTAGAGATAAAATTTTAAGTTTCCAGATCTCAACACAGTCATACAAAATTAGATGCAGGTCATTAAAAAAAAAAAAAAAAAAAAAGTCAGAACTGCTTTGTATGCTTTGTAGTCTGTATTTTCCTCCACGTTCCAGAAAATAATTACACAAGAACAGAGATAAGTAAAACAAACAAACAGGTTACACCTTTGGCATCAACTGTTAAAAACTACATCTATGATATCTACATCTAAAAACTATATCTATGATATATATCCCTGTAATTATATTTATATTTATACTGTCACAGAATTATAGAGACCAGAAATTTTCTCATAATATGCTTCTACGGTACAGCTATGTACCAAATGTTTTGAGTTCATCTGTTAAATCTCAGCTTGAATTTCTGATATGGAACCAAATGCAATAGCTTTGTGAAGGTAAAGCAACAACACCACCAGCCACCACAAACCCAAATAAAAACAAATAAATAAATAAGGAAAAAAACACCCAAACAAACAAAAACAAAACAAAACAAAAAAACAAAGAAAATCAGGAGGCACAAGAAATGTGTGGTTGTCTAATAAGCATATTATTAGACAATTATCAAAAACTTATCCACTTTCACCAAAAAAAAAATAAAATTCTGCCCTGTTTACTGATCCTTAGCTCTCCTGTCAACCTTCCATTTTATGACTGTTCTCCCATAGCTCCATTTCTGTTCTCTCTTCCTCAGTGATGCCTGGAAATGTAAGCTTGCTTTCAGTCACCTCTGGTATACTCCACATCCTCTTCCATTAACTTTGCTAATTAGTGTAGAATTATTTTCTGGTTCTTTCCAGACCATTAATTTTTAAAAATCCAACCATATCTAGATTTGTATCTAGAACACATTTTCTTATTACCAAAGAACTATAAATAAATTCATCGTCCTTAGTCACAGTGAGGCAACTCTTGACCTTTTAAAAAGTTAACTCTGCTACCTCTGGTTGCCCACTACAACAAAGAATTCTGCAATATTTTTAAATAAAAAAATACTTAGGGATAACACACAGTTATAATCTCAGAACACAAAGGAATTTTTACTTTGCAAGCAGTTTTTGAAGTGTACATTTTTATATTGTCACCTTGACCTACTCCCCCACTGTCTGCCCATTAAGTAACTTTAGTAAGGATTATTTTTATCACATCCCTCTAAACAGATACTTCAGTGGTCATAGAAAGAAGAAAAAAATCCCACACCAAAAAGAAGGCCTTATCCTATTCTCACATCAATATCAAGTGCAAGGCTAAAAGGATTTTTGACATCCAGGCAAAAACAGGTATAGATTTGCAGTTAAGTTTCTGAAATCCATAAACTAGAATGTTAATTAACATTTGCAGATACAAACACAGACAAAAAATGCAGTTAATGGGCAATTTTTTTTAAATGAAGGGAGATTGGCAAGCTTCGAAGTGCAGCAAAATAGGAGACTTGCTCTGTTCATCCACTCTTCAGACAAATATCTCCAGAAACATGTCAAAATAGTATCAGATTTAACAGTAACATGAACCATCTAAATAATTGTACTTGGCTGTGCCCAAGTATTCTGTAGCTCTGTAAATCATTTCCTGCAATGACATAGCCCTGCCTGGATGCTAAGCCTCCCTGAGAAGAGCTCACAATTCAGTTATTAAAACACACTACCCTGAGACAAGACAGACAAGAGCTGTCTCACACCTATTAGAATTCTGTACTGGCTTTAATTATAGTCCAGATTTCCTAATGGCTCTGGGTAACTCCTAATAAAATGAAGATGATGTATTGATTTCAGCCACCAAGGACTTTGCAATTATGGGATTTTTTTTCTAGAATTAAGAAATGAAGAAGAAAAAAAAAATGCACAGGGTGATTCATTGGGCCACAAAGAACTATTCTCAAAAAAAAAAAAAAAAATCATGTTTTCCCCTCTTCCCTTGTGCAAGAGAATGAAAAATAAAACCATTATTCTGTATTTCAATGCCTGCAGCATATGCTTTTACAGGANTATTAATTGGACCAAAAAAAACAATTCACAAAAAAAAAAAAAAAAAATCATGTTTTCCCCTCTTCCCTTGTGCAAGAGAATGAAAAATAAAACCATTATTCTGTATTTCAATGCCTGCAGCATATGCTTTTACAGGATAATCCCTTGTGTGCAGAGACGTTTTATTACACAAGAAACATTCCAGAAAAGAGCAAGAAAATCCAGTGAAACTAAGGGGTCACAGTAGGGTAACTTTTATTGGGCACATTCTTTACAACTTTGGGGCACTGAAGCAGTTAAAGCTTTAAGAACTCTTCAGTCCTGTCATTATTTACAGAAACTTATCCCCCTTGCACTGCAAACCCCAGAACAAGCAAGAATCGAGTCTGTGCCTCTCTAAGATAAGAAAGCACACATCTGAAATCTCCCAGATGCAGATAACCTTTGGTAAATATTCACAGAGCAACTTTTGGCTCTCACGCTGTGATTTTATTGGACTACAGCAGAAGAATATAAGGAATCATGTGCTCAGGGATAAATTAAACTGTTTCTTTTGCACATAAATGGGGGTTTCATCCCTTTCTGCTACTGCTGAATGAAAGCAGAGCTAACAGAGACAGAAATTAACACAGTGAGAAGATGAGATTTTTTTATTTGACATAAACCCCAAATCTAGCTGGGTGGATCTGCACAGGTGCTCCACATTCAATGATTGATATTACGTCTTCAAGATATATAAGCTGCAAATTTTACAGGCAATTCTTTCTCCAGTTTTTGTTAGAGTTACAAAACCAAAATAAAGCAACAACAAAAAAATCCCAAATCCAAAGAAACAGAGAAAACAAAAAATGAGCTGGAAATAAACAGTAGAGTCATTGCAGTCACTGCTGATAAATGTTTAGATCACTGAGCCACTAGAATGATACTAAATATTGAGAAAGGTAGAATGGCCATAAAAGCAAACTAGCTTAGCTGGCAAGTTAAAGCTATTCACAGCCAAACACAAGGTCAGACATTTGGTAAAGGAATTCAGAACTGGAGACTGTATCCTGAAAAGCAGTATCTAAAAAATGATTCAAGCAACATATTGGGCAAACATCAGCATTTCAGGATTCTGGCCCCATGCAAGAAAAGACTGGGACAGGTGAAAGCATCTCAAACCAGAGCTGAGGTCTGGTTGCATCATGGTATCACCATCTTCTTTAATCAAGGATACATTTCTGAAGCCTATTTTAAAAATAAATAAAATACTTACAATCTTGAAAAATAATTTAGACCCTGACTAAACAGCACTTAAATATGTGTCAAAACATCAATAAATTGTGCTGTAAGACACAGACAAATGTTTTCCTCTTCTGGAGTCTTCAGGCTTATTTCCAAGCATTATCATTTTTAAAGCAAGTCATTTTCTCTACAATTCAAGCTGGGCATGCTTCTTTCAGACAAAAGAGAACTGCTGGCCACACTCTCAAAAGGCACATTGAGCCCAGAATAAACAGCTTGCAGCTCCAAAGCAAGGTCACACTTTCATCAGCACAGACCACATCAATGCCAACAGGTCAATGTGCTCTTACTGAAAAGTACACCACATTAAACTCAGTATTTTGAATATTTCTTTTGTCTCCCATGCAAAACAGAAGTAGTATTTGTCTGCAAACATCTGATATTGTTAAGAGCCTTATACAGAATTCAGTATGAGCAGTAAGAACTGCTACTTGTACAGCATTTTTTTTAGTAAGAGGGGGTTTAGTCTTTTTAATTATATATAAACTTATCCAGATATTTTTGTAATAGGTATTCTCATTATTTTCACTCACATTAAAGGCCACATGCATAGTTAGCAGAGGAAAATGAGCATTAAACCCCTACAGAGCTGCAGGCAGGGGAGGGGGCAATGCATTTTTTCCCTAAATGTTCATCTAAACACAGCAACCAATTCATCCTATTCAGACTGTACAAGAATTTAGATTGGCCTATTAAAACACACTAACAAGTAGAATTTCTATGTCATATCTTCAAGGTTAAGTTCTCCATGTCCTCATTGCAGGCTGTGGTGAGTTGACCCTGACTGGATTTCAGGTGCCCAACAAAGCCACTCTATCACTTCCCTCCTCAGATGGACAAGGAAGAACACAAAGCAAAATGCTCTTGGGTCAAGATAAGGGCAGGGAGAGATTAACTGGTGAGTAACTCACCAGTGACTCCCATGGGCAAAGCAGACTCGACTTGGGGAAATCAATTTAATTTACTACCAATCAAATCAGAGTAGGATAATGAGAAATAAAACATAAATCTTATCACACCTTTTGCCCATCCCTCCCTTCTTCAAGAGTTGAACTTCACTCTCAAGTTCTCTGCTTCCTCCCTGCCAGCAAGGCAGGGGAACAGGAATGGAGGCTGCAGGCAGCTCATCACACACAGCTCATCACACACTGTTTCTGCTGCTGCTGCTTCCTCCCCAGGGGGAGGACTCCCCACAGCCTTGAGACTCCTCCAGGAACTTATACACTGTGAATCTCCTGCATGGACTGCACTTCAGCAACTGCTCCAGCCTGGGTCCCTTCCACAGGCTGCACTCAGGAGCAGACTGCTCCAGGGTGGGTCCCCTGTGGGGTCACAAGTCCTGCCAGCAAACCTGCTGCACTGTGGGCTACTCTCTACACAAGACCACAGGTTCTGTGAGGACCCTGCTCCAGAGTGGGCTTCTCACAGGCTCCTTTGGGCATCCACCTGCTCTGCCATGGGGTCCTTTGGGGCTGCAGGAGGATCTCTGCTCCCCCATGGACCTCCAGGGGCTGCAGGAGGATCTCTGCTCCCCCATGGACCTCCAGGGGCTGCAGGAGAATCTCTAATTCCCCATGGACCTCCAGGGGCTGCAGGTGGAACTGTGCTCCCCCATGGACTTCCAGGGCTACAGGCGGATCTCTGCTCCCCCATGGACCTCCAGGGGCTGCAGGAGGATCTCTGCTCCCCCATGGACCTCCAGGGGCTGCAGGAGGATCTCTAATTCCCCATGGACTTCCAGGGGCTGCAGGAGGATCTCTGCTCCCCCATGGACCTCCAGGGGCTGCAGGAGGATCTCTGCTCCCCCATGGACCTCCAGGGGCTGCAGGAGGATCTCAGCTCCAGTGCCTGGAGCAGCTCCTGCCCCTCCTTCTGCTCTGCCCTGGGGGTCTGCAGGGCATCCTTGCTCTCACATGTTCTCACTCCTCTTTTCCCTGGCTGCTTTCTTAACCATGCTATCACAGAGGTGCTGCTGCCACACTGGTGGGCTCTGCCTTGGCCCCAGGAGCTCTGTCTTGGAGCTGGCAGGCATTGGGTCTGTCACACACAGGTGAAGCCTCAAGCAGCTGCTCACAGACAACGCCTCTGTAGCCACCCCTGCAATCAGAACCTGGCCATGCAAACCCAGCACACATCTAAATTCTAGTGTGCACAGCCCAGAGCTAGGAAACTATGACTTTGTGAGACCTTACTCAATTGGGTTACAGAATAAGCCATCCTGCTCCAGGGTGCTTGTCAGAATTTTGTCAGAAGATGCAGAACACGATGAAAAAGAAAACATTTAACATTTAATTAACATTTCATGCTTCAGTAACAGTCATTATTGTAATAGGAGAAAGATTATGATAGTACAGTGCTCTAAAAGTATTCCTGGTTTGTAACTAAAGAGTTATTTTTAGGATTTCTTACAAACCAGTGGAATACAGACTCTTTTTATTTGGGATCTTCCATGTAGGCATTTTTAACTTGAAAATATTTTAGAAATTTAAACAACAAAATCCTCCAAAACACAAGGTCAAATATAGCCTATTTCAGTATTTTCCACATCTCTGAAAGATGGAAAGGGCACATTTATCTCCAACAAAAGGATCAGGCTTTCACTTTCAATAAAAGACAAGAGAAATTCAGAGCTTAGCCAGAAGAACCCACATCCCTTGTGTCAGAAGCCTAAAGCAGAATCATCTGACCACTCTTTTCCAGAAGGATCTTATTTTTGCTGTTGTGAAGCTGAATGTTTGTAACATTAACTGTGTCATTTCACTACTTGTTTTCTAAGATTATCACTGTATACTGACCATTCAAAGATCTACAAATATAAGTATTGATATACTTAAGTCAGGGAAAACAGAGAGAATCAAATATTAAGTAAACCATTTATTGAGCAGTGCAGAAGTCATGTGCTCACTGATACAAGATTATCTATCTAGTACACAGGTCTTATAAATACCAGAACTCAGTGACTCAACCCACCTACTTGAAAATAAATAATTCAGCTACTAATAACATCTGAAATAAACAAATACATAGGATAAGGACAGTAAATAGCTCTCCTAGGAGTCAAAAGTCTGATCCATATAAGGTGAACCACAGCCAAATACTAAAAGACAATATAATAGGTATAGGAAAAACTGATTTTGAAACAGGACAGAAGGGAATTTTTGATTAAAAAAATTCCAACCAATAATGCAGTCAACGTTTATTCTTATATTCTACTTTTTAATAACGTGCTGTAAGATTCTTAGAATTAAGTCAGTCTTTTCGTATCTTGAAATGTGCACTTACACTTTCCTGTGGATTTAATTTTTCTTCAGTAATCTTCTGTGTTCAAAGTCTGACTGTTCTCAGAAGACTTGTGCAGTCCTCTGCAAGTATAGTGGAGAGGAGCCTGTAAAAGCAGTTTACTAGGTGCTGGGGCCTCAATCCATGAACCAGAAAAGGCAGACATGAAAGGTGTCTGTATATTTTTCTATCTGAAGTTACAGACAGACATTCCACTAAGTGAGGGGAAGCCAAGTGATTAACATGCTTCACATCTTTTCCCAGAGGCTCTCTTTTGCCAGTGACAGCACCACCGAGTTAACTGGAGCTCAGTAAATTGTTCCAGTAGCAGTTACACCCTCACCATTTTTTTCCCCTGTGGCTTTTCCATCCACAACAGAAATGGAGCCCCAACATTTGAGGAGGTCTGTGAAGCAGCAAAAACAATCAGTTCTGGTGACAACCATCAACTCCAGCCTGCTTCCCTGTGTGGGATGGGGCAGGATATCAAACCCTCCATGATCTGTCATGCTGAGGTGAGGCCAGACCCACAGCACAGGTCAGAGCTGTGTGCCCAGGTCTTTCAGAAGGAATCTAGTACCCCAAATATGTGGAGCTCTCCTGGATTCAGAAATTGCTTGTCCAGATCATCTAGCGCATCAGGCATTACCCACCTGACTTGGGGATTGTCACAGCACCTCCTTCCTCACTGGTTTCTCTCCACAGGCAGTCTGGCAGTACATTATACAATGATTTTCCCCTTGTCAGTAGATGTATCCTATTGAAAACACTGTGCACCAAGCCACATTACCCTTGGGGACACTCATCACTTTTATGGATATAGAAAAAGAAAGAAAGTTGACAAGAAATAACAGCTGCCCATCATGACAGCCTTCCAAGGGTCTAAAGTTTTCTGACAACATGATTGTCATTAATGCACTACAAATCCTAATTAATGTGGAAATGCATGCCTTGTTTCTTCTTCCTTTCTCTAAAAGCAGTCACCATTTTCAAGTGCTGTCAAAATCGGCACCATTTAAAGTTCAAAAAGTTGACAAAAATGTGAGCAATTAGCTGCTGTCAAGTAAAAATGATGGTCTAACTGCTAGAAGATTGCTGCATTCACAGAAAAAAAATGGAACTAGATCAAACAAGTAAGCCTTGATCTGTCCATAGCTCTTTTTTTAGAAGTGATGATTCACAAGAGACCAGGTCCTCTGCTGCTGTGCTATCTCTGCAATCAAACTGCCCTTTTCCTGGATGCTGAATTACTGGTAATGCTCTCTTTAACTCTAACGGAGAAACAAAGGCAGGCTGAATTTGTACATTTGCAAGCCAGGCAAACTGAGGAACAAAAAGGTAAATTGGATCCATGCAAGTGGCTTGGTCCTGCCTTTCCCTGCTGAACGTGGCTCAAATTCAGCTTTCAGTCAGCTCCTGCCCAGAGGGAGCTTCACCCCTATAAATGAAGTCCAGAAGGAGACAGGCTCTCCTTGCTGACCACTCTGCCATGTGCAGGCTGGGCTCTAAACATGATTGTACAAGTCATGAATCTAACAAAGCTCCCTCATGATTCTATAGATACACAATAAATAACAGATTTCCAAAGTACTTTGAGTTCTTCACCTTAAAACCAGTGCAACCCCAAGGTATCACTTCTGTAATATATTAGCAAATTCTACCTGAGCTTTCATTTTCAGAAACAATTTAGAACCAAAGCATTAACCAACATCTAAGACACTCAAAAATCTGAGAGGCAGATAACCATCTATGTATGGAACCCAAAAAGGGAAGGAGATTGACTATTGTATTTTTTACAATCCTACTGCAGCAGTCTAAAAATATCATAAAGTATACCACTATTAAATAATAACTTCTATAATAATTCAAGAGAACATAAAAGAAAGGTCCATTAGATTTTAAATAGAGCTGGCATGTGATAAAGGTTACAGTCACATTCAACTGCATTTACTTTCAAACATATTAGTTGGTTTTTCTAAAAAAGTTTTTTAAAAAGAAATATATTTATTACAGCATCTTTGATTTGCAGGATTGTCACACTGAGAACAGGCTCTAGCACAGGATGGAGAGAAAAATCACCCAAAGATCTGGAATTATAGGTTGTCAGTGCTTTAGAAAAAATAAAACATTCTGCTCTGTTTTTTCACTAGATAGCATGGCAAATAGGTTTTATTTGCTGTATTACGATTATTTTTATTTACCAAAATCAATATCCAGATAACTGCATTGATCCAGCTACACTTGAGGCCATTTAATCTAAGGAAAACTGTTGTTAAGAAAAATGTTTTTAAAAAGCCAACAATAGCAGCAAAGGGCATCTTGGGGAGTTTTAATGAGATTTTTCTGTTCGGTGCAAGTTTAACATTCCCACGGAACAGATCAATACCACTTTTTTCTCCCAGATACGTTGGGGAGCATCCTGCACTTGAACCCATCCAGGAAGATCAATGTCCCCTGGCACTTTTGACTCTCCTGTCACTGCTCTGCAGCAGAGTATTGGCCACGCAGCTGGCAGGAGTGCCAGAGACAAGGCAGGTGTCTGCAGCATTCATCCCACTCATTCCCAGTCACGGTCAAAAAGGATTTTTTTCTGGAGAAGGGAATACTGTGAAGTCCAGCCTGGAAGTGTGTGTTCTGTACTTAATTCCCACACACACAAACATCTGTGGATAGATGAAAACCTTATCTTGCAGTGCTGGCAGCTGTTCTCCAATCACAGGTAGAGCACAGCTTTGAGAGGGCTTCTAACTCTGCAATGTTAAAAAACTAATTTAGTTAGTGCAGCAAAAACCAGCAGTACTCAAGGATGAAATTGTCCTCCATCCAGTCACTTAATGTCTCCTGGCTACTTTAAAATTTCCTTTGAAGTTTTTCATTCTCATTTTCCCATTTCACTTTACCCTTTCAACCACTCATAGTTTTTCAGGACACAGTGTGGGAATTAATTCTTTTTCCATTTCTTTACTTGTAAAAATGGCCTTCCTGAATTTATAAACAAAGTTGGCCAAAATTGTAGGAGACTTCAACTATTTGGTGTGTCCTCCTGTTTCTTAAAGTTGACCTTCTCACAATTCTGTATTTCATAATAAAAAATAGTCCATGAGAAAAGCAGGTTAAAAGGACTAGGTTTAAAGCCACCCACAAACATAGCTTCTCGTTTGAATGCAGTGCTTGGGATTTGATACACAGAGGAAAAGCCTTTTATTTCATTTTTTGAAAAGAGAGAAAATACTCTTAAGTGAATTGATTGTTCTTGCTCTTTTCCACCCACGCAGCCCTTTTTCTCTTTTCTCTTGTTTTTGGGTCTCATTTCCATGTTTTATCAAGACAAAGTGTGTGAAACTGACCCATCACATATATACTGTCGTCCCAAACTCCTAAAAAAACCCCAGAACCAAAAGAGACCACTAAAACAACAGTACAGGCATGACCCTAAAAGCTTCTGGCTCCCCTGCCATGGCAGACAGCACTATGCTGCTAGTCCTGTCTGCCCACAGCTTGTGAGATCTCCTTGAGATAAATATCATTTCATCATCCAAACCACACAGCAAGTGCAGTGATAGAAATGAGCATAAACAAATGCCAGCTGCATTCATAGCTAGTTTTTAATGAAGATGCTTAAACTCAGTCCTAAGAGGTTTTGCACTGTCAAGTATAAAAGCAAAGAATGAAACAAACCACACAGAACTGATTTAAAACTATCCACATACTCAAGCCATTCTCCATACATCTTTATTCTCAATTCTGTGATCTTTTCAGAGACAACAAAAATGGCATAAAATACTCCTAGATTAAAACATCTCCCTGCAAACCCTCTCCTCCATCTCCATTTGTGCCGAAACTGCTACTCCTATTACAGTTCATACTCAGTGTTAATTGCAGTTGTAATGGCAAAGGTCAATATTGATCCATCAACCCATCTACCCAGCAAGACTTCACAAGCTTTTTCTCATTCATACAGAGTATTGAACAGTATTAAGAGCTATTGACAAGTGAAAGCAGGGTCAAGGACTATGTCTTGGCTGCTCCCTGCAATATTATCCCACCACAGGCATTCCAATAAGCTGTTGGACTGGGCAGCAGAACGAGACCAGAAGAGATCCAAAACCACAAATCTCAGATTTTACTGATTAGAAACCAATTGTCAAGCATTTGCAGTGTTTGGAAATGCATCTCTTCCCAAAAGAAAAAAACAAACCAGCAAATCCATTCCTCCACAGGATTCTCCTCACCAAACAGTGCAAAAGGAGCAGCTCTATCCTTGGGTGTCCCATCACACCCTTTGGATTGGCACAAGCCAAATTTCTACTGATTCATGATTCAGTACAACTCCTAGGGTATGTGCATCAATGACTCCTCCTTACCTATGGCAGAATGTCTGTCAGGACTCCAAACCTGAAGACTTTTGGGGAGCTGAAAAGTAAATCACTTCCTGGAAGGCATGGGAAATCTTTATCCTGGAATCTGAATCAGATCAAAGCCCATATGCTCTATATTCATAAACTATTTATTCCTATTATTAGAAACACCTCAAAGGGACCTGCTTGCTGGAAAGAAAGGTGCTTCTTATGTCAGAAGGTGTGTCAGAAGTAGGTCACTCTAAAAAGACATTTATTTTAGAATTACATAATTCAAGCAATTCAGCAGCACCTAATAGAGATTATTGCTTTGGAATATATTTCATACATGGTTGCTAATGTTCAAGCTGGTGGCTCCCAAAGGCTTTTAAAAGATTAAATGCTAAGCCCAAAACTAACCAGAATTGAGCCCAGGAAGTCTCAGAAACTAAGAGCTTTCAGAAGCCTTGGAAAGCTTTTCCTACCACTCTCTCTCTTATCCTGCAGGATTTAAAACCCTCCTAACAGTAAAGAAAAAAGATAATGAAATCCAAGGGATGAAATCCACAGCACCTGGTTGGTGGTGACATCATATATAAGTAAAAATGTAAAACTTCAGGATTAAAATGACTCTGTGTGAAAAAGAGAAATTCAAACACTGTTGGTCAGGATACAAAAAACTGATCAGCCTTGCTGCCGTACAGAGTATTATTTAATTTTTTCCACAATATTTTGAGATAAATACTACTCTCCCTCATGTTATGACTATTTACTGACATGCAGGGCTGAGGCGCTCCCACCAAAGGCAGAAAAATTACTTCATCTATAGATTTCTCATCTCCTTTCAGCTCCTTTTTCTGCTAGCAATGGTTTGCCACTGCTTCTCCCAAGCCCCAGAGCCCCCATGCAGCCCCCCCAGTGCTGGGAGCCGTGTCCCACCCTGCCCACCCCCATTGCTCAGCTGTGGGGCTTTCAGAGCAGCAAGACACCAACAGCAACAAGGAAGGAGCTGTTGCTGGGACAACATTGATGCTCAAGTGTAGGACAGCACAGTGAGCACTGGGGTGGCCCTGCCCAGGTGTGGGGGCTGGAGGGTGACACTGAAATCAGCTGGAAAATAAGCTTTCTAACACAATTTGAAGCATTAGAAAGCAGACATTGTTTATCAGCACTGGATGTGCCAAAGGATGAGATGTGTGTGGTGAAACTTTCCAACAGGCTATTTATTCCATCAGGATCATGCCCATTCATTACAAAGTATTTCCTAGCTCATACAGAATCAAGGTTATTGCTGGAAGCCACATCCAGAGTCCTGAACAGAGGGGCACTGAGGGGAGAAGGTGTGAGGAATCTGGCTGGGGGTCAGGCTGCAGCTGGCCACACTGAGCCCAAGGACACCAACACCACCAGATGTCAAAAATCCCACCTGTCTCCCAAGGAGAGCTGGAGAATACAAGCCCAACCAATTTCTACAGCAAAGCACAGGTCTCAGACCCAAAACCTTTTCTGCTGGGGCCATAGAGTTCAGGGGGCTTGAATGGAGGTGTAACCAAAAGAAACCAAACCAGCCTGGAATGCTCTGACTGAAAACCTGTCTCTGACAGGTAGCAAAGGAAGCAGCTTTTGGGTTCAGCATTGGTTAAGCAACAGGGGAATAATAATTACTGAAAGATACAATTAGGAGTACCAGCTCAAAAAAAAATTACATTTGGAGCCTGCTTACACCTAGAGTTTTGTGCAAATTGCTTTCATAAAAACACAGCCATATTAGCAAAAGGAACCTCGTCACCAATTTTCAATTTCCCTCGTAAGATAAACAATATGCAAGGTGATTTATGCTGATTATCCAGCTAGATTAAAAACAGTTCAGTTTTGGTTTGTTTCATTTATTTTCCTGATTTAAAAAAAAAAAATACGGCAATAAAACCTATCAAAACCAGAAAACAGGCACATTAAAAAAAAAAGTCAAAACAACAACAACGAAAAAAAAACATACCAGAGTTAGGAACATAGGAATAACTTAGGCACAAATAAGAAAGGAAAAAAAAAACAATTCTCTTTATTACAGCCTTCAAGAGTAGTGGCAGCAGGGAAAGAAAATAAAAAAATAAAAAAAAGAGGGGAAAGTAACTTATATCTACACAAACTTGTAGCATTCAGTTAAGCATCTCCTTCTGCTCTCAGTAGCAGCCCAAATATATGGACAGTGGTCATAGAAGAAAAATGCTGGAGTAGATTCAACATATTGAACAAATCTGTAATCCCCCAGCATTCCCTTCCCTCCAGATGCTACCCAGGATTTAAAAAAATTAAGTTACATAAAAATGCTTTCATTACTAGGAAATGGAATTTCATTTCATCCTATTCAGACAACTTAATAACTGTACAGATTACTGTAACTCATGTTGCATAGAAAACCACTTCAGAAAAAAAATGAAGTCTTTTCACTAAAAGGAGGAAGAAAATGCATTCCAATAGATTTACATTTGCAGTAGATTTGCATCTGCTGCTATAGCAAAGTGTCACTGGTAGAAGCAGAACTTAGATAAAATACATCCGTGTAAAATGAGCATCATACCCATTTACAACAGGAAAAACTTAATAAATCAAGACTGAAAAAATTATTATTCATTCAAAAGAAGCCACATGATAGGATGTGTAAAGATAATCTTGACATGAATGCAGTTATCTTCTATGGGATAATTTATATGACTTCCTTTCATGGAAGAACCATTAACAAGGTATAACAAAGCCCATAATTAATCTGAAAACAAGAATGCAACATTAAGTTTCCCAGCACCTCAAGTTTTCTAATGAATGAAATATTTCCTGCTGTCTTTCATCAGAAGAGTAATCTAATAAAGTTTTATTAAAATGTACAGTAACAGAACAGATAGGTTTAAAGTACAGCCTCTGTACAGTGTAATGAGGTTTTGGCTCATAAAAATGCTTAGACTTTCATTAAAGAGATCAATGAAGCCAAAAGGAAATTAGTTTAGCAGAAGTACACACGCAGGTTCTGCAGAATACCATTGTGTGTGAGCGTCAGGATGAAGCAGGGCGTCCTTCACAAAAGAATATAAATGAAGGCAAAGCCACAGAAACACAATAACAAGACAAAGTCTTGACAAAGCAGAAGGGGCAGTGCCAAACTTAGCAATAACTGCTGAGTGCAACACATTTGAGCAAGTTCAAAGAGAGAAACGTGGAGTGTGAGAAAAAGCAGAGCATTGCACAGCCATGGCATCACCAGAAGGTGCAGTGGAGGATTAATGCAGGGAGGGTTTGCTTCCATATAGGGATGTCCTGCACAGAGCCAAGGGGTATATTTCAACTCTTCTACACATCCAGTTCTGAGGCAGATTTATGTGTTTTAAACTGGGTGAACACCACTGCATTGCTCTACAACATCATACATAGCTCAAAACACAAGGAGACATACTAAAACCCAACCAAGTCTAGGACTTGGAAATGTTTGTAATTTCATTCCAGTCACAATGATATATAAAAATTGCCTTTAAAATTTCCTAGGCATAAGACATAAATTTTTAGTAGTAAACATTACTAAACAAGTAATAACAGTCATGTTGTAACAGCTAGAAGTCCCTCATAGATCCAAAATATGCTTTCATCTTGTGACCACTGCAAATTTCTGAGGTCACTAAGTACCTCTCTTACTCTTCCCACGAAAGCAACCCCAGCTGTCCTCAGACTGTTTTCTCCAAAAGTGTCTGGCAATAACACTGACAGTTATTGTTTAGCTTTTATTGCACTCTTTGGAACTAAGGAGCACAATATGTATTTTTACACACAGAGAGAGAAAAATACAGTTATCAGATTCCTTTGGGCTTTCATTGAGCTGGTTTTACCTGTTTACCTGTTTTTTTTTATTTAATGGTCCAACAGATATAAATATATTTTTCCAAATACCTTACTGGGATTACCCCACTACCCAAAGTAAAATAAATATTATCACTTAAAAATTAGATTTGTTTCATATGCAGTGCTTGCAAGAACATTGAGAATAGCCACCCTTAAATAATCAAACATGATTAATAATCTCCAAAATGAATAACAATGCACAAAGTCCACTTTGGAATAGCAACCGAGAAAGCAAATAATCCAATGAGAAAATATAACTTCTGAAATCCAAACATTGCTGAGGAAACTAGCTAAACATAAATCTAATCTAATCTGAGACAGATAACTTTAGGGTATTACCAAGCAGCAGCAGGAAAACATTAACCTTCCAGGTGTATCCCTTTTCCAATCCATCCACTGAAATACATTTTTCAAAATTACAGGCCAGAGTTTTCAAAGTTGCAACACCAAAACAAAAGTTTTGTGAGGGTAATATACTGGAATGCAATCAAATACTTATTGATACTCCCAGTCTTGGTGCACGTTATCGACAGTAAGAATGGGACAAGTAGCTTCAAGTGCTCTTACAGCTATCAGGACGACTTCTGAATACAATTAGTTTCCTTCTGATCATAGCAAGATGTAAAAGTCACAATACAAGGGGAGGTGGCATCCATCACAGATAACAGTACTATAAGATTACTCCTCTTCAAACTGCTCACACAATGTTTATGTGGATAGCTTAAGGGATAACAGCTCTACTGAGAAAAAGGGTTTCCAAACTAAAAGTGTGTGCACACCAGGTTTTGGAATAGCTGTGCTTGGGGTTCCGGGCCCAGTGGCACACAGCTGGCTGCCATAAGTCAGGCAATTCCCAGCAGAGAGAAATGTGACATCTGAGAATGAACTACATTCAGAGGATTGTGTGAAGTCCATGAGCAGTACCTGGCTTGCATGACACATAACTCTGCAGCTGGATGTGTTCCACTAAGCCACTTCGTCAGCCTACTGCACTCTCTGGGTGAAACAAAGTGTTTGGCTGGCTCTGCTCCCTGAGTCATAAACAAGAGAGACAGCAGCCATTAAGTCACCTGCTTCTGCCTCCCTGCAAGCCAGGCAGTCACTGGGACACTTCACAGGCACCATCCACAGCCAAGTGGGGCCAGAGGCACAGGGGAGAACCAAGGCCCCAGGGCAGAGCTGTGGGGCCAGCAGCAGGAAGGGCAGGTGGCTATAAGAGAGCAAAAATAGCCATAGGTGCTACACTGTGGAGAGACTTACAAACCACAGAAAACTGCAGGTAAAAAATGAAATCTTAGCCTTATGCAGTCAGCTTCACTCTCCCCCCATGCATCCCAAGTCACTGCCAGACAAGTTGCTGGTCAGTCATCCAGCCTGGGAAAGGGAGTTTGTAGCAGCTGATTAAGAGTGACTGCTCATCAGTATTAGCTGCCTATTCCTAAATGGTTTAGTCCACTAAGACAGAACCAAGATGATTACTGCTGTCCATAAAGATCTATTGAAAAGGGAAAAACAACCTGGGAGGAGAGCCAAAAATAGACTCAGGACTGGCAAGTTTAATCTGGAAGTGAAGACCAATAACCAAGGAGGGCAGAGGAGGGTTTCAACAATCGGAACGGGGAAGCCACGGGAAGAGGTGCATGTGAGCAAGCAACAGGAACTTCTCTACAGCTCCAGGGTAACACTGCTTACTGCAGGGGATTGTGCTTCAGGGTCTGGAGGACCCCTTCAGCTGAGACAGAGTAAGGCTAAAACATGTCCTCCCCCAAATCAACAGCACTCTCACTGTCTGCAGGGCAGTCAGATTCATCCAGGGATTTGCAAACTGGGCGCTAGAAGTACCAATTTCAAGAATGTTTTTACTCTAAAACAAAAACCTGTTTTGAGAAAAACAGGTCAGTCTAAACAAGATAATCACACGCTTGGAAAAACAGCTTGTTGTACAACCAGTAATTGATGTAAGTTTTGTAGCTGTCTTAGTTTTGCTATGCTAAAGAACTAATCTGGCTGCCAAAATATTAGCCTTGGGCTTCCTCACTAACCATAATACCTCCTTATTAAAGGCTATATTATATTTTAAAATGTCAATTAAGTAGTTTGCTATAGACAGTATTTTTCCTAGAGTTTAAAATGGCTAAAATTATCCTTAATTTATAGAAAGAGTGTTAAATCTTTCTCAGCTTTGTGAGCACAAATTAAATTACTTCAATTTAGATTTTCTTACAGTGTGTACCTGTGCAGCAATATATGCTTAGTACAATGAAATTAAGAACATTTTCATAATTACAGTGATTTTACCACAGATTAGTATCTCCAATATAACACAGCAATGTTCAATTGGGCGCACAATGGAAAAAAAAAAATAAAAGGCTTATGTTTCAGATGAACTCATTTAGTAATCTAGAACAGCATGCTAAATGATCAATAATATAAGAGATGTGCTGCTTGTTCTATTGATTAAGAACACAGGCAGCTATTAATCCAACTAGATTCTAAAAAAGACATGAGAAAAATTAAAGTGAGACACTGAGTTATATAATATCTGTATATATACACATCAAATGTTTCAAGAAAAATTGTGTTTAGGGAGCAGAGTTACATAAATTTTCTACAGCACTGAAAGATGCATTATTCCATTCTTTGGTACACAGAAGAATGGGATAAAGCAATCAGAAGAGTGTTATGGTTTGAGATATACCCCAAGTAAAACAATGTGTACTCTGAAAAAAAATAATTAAAATAAGAAACCACAACCCTGAAAAAAAAATATTTGGAGGTTCACAGCTGTCTATACACTAAGATTCAGAAAATTAGAATCTTCAAGTCTGTGTGAATGTGCTTTGAGCTAAAATATGGATTAACCCTAAATAAAACAGAGAGGCAGTAGTATTTCCCCCTCTCCATTAGCCCCTGTTTCACAATAAGTACTGTATGGCACACAGAATTCCACTACAGCCACCAAGGACCGTAGGAACACAAACTACAAACCAGGAATTTTGGAGACCAGAACATGTCATGTTATGGGATCTCCCATCTTCCACGCGCCACATCCCTTAAAAGCCAAGGAAATGAGGTGAGGTGAGATGAACAACCCCCAGGGCCGCCTGCAGGAGCACAGGTACAGCCTGCCCGGAGCGGGAGGGGACAGCGGAGCATCCCCGGGCAGCACCCGCAGCATCCCCGGGCAGTGCAGCATCCCCGGGCAGCACCCGGAGCACCCCCGGGCAGCACCCGCAGCATCCCCGGGCTGCACCCGCAGCATCCCCGGGCAGCACCCGCAGCATCCCCGGGCAGCACCCGCAGCATCCCCGGGCAGCACCCGCAGCATCCCCGGGCAGTGCAGCATCCCCGGGCAGCACCCGGAGCACCCCCGGGCAGCACCCGCAGCATCCCCGGCCAGCGGAGCACCCCCGGGGTCGCTGCCAGCGCACGGCACAGCCCAGGGCAGCAGCACGGAGCATCCCAGAGCCAGGGCCGAGCCCCAGGGACGGCTCCCGGCCCGGGTCCCCGCCCCAGGCTGTGCCTGGAGGCACCGCAGAGGCTCCGGCAGCCCTTTGGAAGCAGCTCAGCCTCCCCCGGGCCGCCCGGCAGAGCTACAGGGTCCAAATGACTGCAGGGGAAGGGGAGAGGCTCTGCTTTAACCGCAGCAAATTGATGAATTAATATTTTATATTGCATCTACATCTTCTGTAAATGGATGCACCGAGGTGATAAAGCAGGCAGGCAGAAAGAAAAAATCTTTCACAAAATCTGGACAGCAAATAACTTCCTCAAGGCAAATTTAATTAATATTAACTAAAATGAGTGCCAAAGAATGTTGGGGGCAGGGAGATTGGCATGATGGATTGTCACCTCTAAAGAGACCAGAAAACTATTGCTTGATTCAACACACATGGCAGAGGAATTTTATTCAAATTGATTAACCAGTATCTTCTAAGCAGCTTCAAGATTCTGTCTCCAACCACTTAAGTGAATAGCATTTTTGACATTGATTGCTGTAACCACAGGAATCTGCTTTACAGACTTGCCCAGTGCACAACTACAAAACACTGTAGTTCTCGACATTCTTTTGTTTGACCAGACATTTTCCACTTACTCTTGGAGAAAAAAATCTAAAAATTCTCAATAAAAACAATATAAAACTTCCTAGTACATACCCTTTGGGCTGAAAATCTCCTGTAAAACCTTCATACAGTCAATGAAATATTAGTACTGAAGGGGATTTTAAGGGATAGGCAAAAACATTTCCCTGCCCCAAGGAAGGATTAGCTGCTTCTTGATATTGCTGACAGATGCTTATTTCAGTTCTTCTTTAAAAGTGCCCATTGCAGAAATGCCATTTTTCCACATTCAATGTGTGCTGTTTTCCCAGTTCTTTCTTTTTTTTCCCCTCCTAACAGAAATCTGATTCATCACCTTAATTTTGTTTTATCTATTAAGCTATTTGGGTTACACCTTTCCTTTCCAGAGTAGTCCACTCCTTGTCCTGAATGAAGGAGTTGTGGCTGTCTGTTTCTAGACCAAATAAACCCACACCCTCATACCTCCTGTTTTCTATACCCTCGTGCTTTCTCTTTACTTTCCATCTGACCTTATCCACATGGTCCAGGCTCCTCTTTCATATTCAGTGAATGGAAAAAACCAGGAACCTTCTCCCAGCCTAGATCTATACAATTATCTCTGGAGTATGGCCTGCTGTCCCTGACACACTTCTAACACAAGCCAACAACACCAGTTGTGCAGAGGATCCTCTGCACAGGGCACTGAAGCCCTAATGAGCAGCAGGCATCAAGATGGAGACCATTTTTTAGATTTTTGCTACAAGAAAAAAACTACCAGAAATAATTTTCTGAATACCTCTAAGCAACAGCATTACATTTCACATACCCTAGTGAGCACTCCTGTACTTTGATGTTAATGCAGCAATCTTGAATTCCAAGCACTCAGGCCTCATGCACTTTGCCTTTGCCTGTCATTATTCTTCCAGCCTGATTTGTATGGTGCACCTAAGCAGCAAAGCATGGTTAAGAATTGGTTTGGCTTCAGAGTGAGAAATTAGAGAATAAATACATGGAGAATGAAATCTAAAAATAGAAAGCATCTCCTAGGATAAGAAGGTAAGAAGAGGTTATACATGGCCCATGCCACAAGACAAAGAGATGCAAAAAGAAATGCCTAAACAACTGAATGACAAGATGGATGAGGTAGCATATATGATAGTAAGCAGACAAATTATTTTGCTGGGGTTTTTTTTCAGTTCAGGGCAAAAAATTGCAGGAAAAATCCAGGTATTATCCTCTGTCCCTTTCATATAATGCAGCTAACAAGTTCTATTATGATATTGTATTACAGCCTACCCACCACCACTGAATAAAGACATGTATATATTACTGTCAGCTACCAATTTCAAAGCTTCCAATTCCAGAAATGTAAATCCATTCGGGAAAAAAAAAAAAAAAAAAAAGTGATCCTGCAGAGTAATAAGAATTAAAATTCTTTGTTCCCTCTGTTCGTACATTGACCTCCTCTAGTTTCCCTCCAGAGCTTTTAAGAAATGGTATTTCACCACGAACACTTCCAAGCTCAGGCTGCATGCTGGTAAGAATCTATGCTTACCCTTAGGACTTCCTGGAGAGATTCCCAAGATTGATGTAGACACCTACCAAAGTAGAAACATAATGGCACAAATGATAAATGAGGACTATTATATAACCATACCAGCCCTTGGAATATAAATTGTGGATTTGACTATGGATCTTTTCCTCTCAAATGCAATAGTAGTTTACAATCACTTTTTGCAGATGGTACCATGTAATTCAGGTGTAGTTCATGCTGAAGGAGGGGCTCACAGGGAAAATGTGTCATCATTGCAATCAGCCATCCTGCAATAAACCATTCCCTTTCCATACCAACCATCCCTACTCTCCTTAATTCAGCATAAACTACGAAACCTCAGAATAAAGCAGTACCACTGTGATACTCTTCCTGTAGGTTTTGCAACATGTGATCAGCTGTGTGCAAGAAGCAGGACTGGACTAAGCAGAGGCTGCACTCTCACAGGTCACATTCTTGCATTCTCAGCATGGCAGCTGCAGGTTCATTTATGAAAACTGCACCTCCAGTGATGATGCAGCATGAATTAAAGTGTATTTCCATTCAAGGCTCAATGAACAATTAACAGCCCTGCAATGATACTAAAGTTCACAAATTCATGCAGTTTCAAACACCTCAAACCATCTGTGTTCAGAAACATTAGAGCTTTGGTGTTAAAAGTGTTCTTATCAGTAGTTAGTTAATCCCATGATAAATCTGAGCAGTGAACTTAACAGTTTAGAAACAGAGTCAAAAGAAGCAATGTATAATTTTTATTTCAACACATTTCTGTAATTCCTAATTGGACCTTCCTGGACCATTAAGATAATTAGGTTATTTTTTCCTCTCAGTTTGTGATATCTCAACTTTTGCATACACTGTGCCTGGGAGAACACAATGTTCCAGCTGAGGGAAAAAAAACACTGAAGGATGGTAATTAGAGAAAATAGCAATGCAGAGTTGTGACCCATATCATGAACATTAACAAGTACTCAGGAAACAGATCCCACTAGGAACAACAAGTTAATGATTGTATGAGAAGTGCCTTAAGTTATTCTGCTTGAAAAGGTGCAAGCTACTGAGCAGGTTAAAGTGCTTGCTGGCAAACTGAAAATAGGATTTGCAGACAGGCCCCCACCCAAACCTCACATCAAGTTTGACATTTACAATTTAATATGTTTGTACATTGAGAGCATATAGAGGAGAAAACGGTTTTAGATACAGACAGCATGGTTTAGGAAGTAAAAAAGCTCTAATTTCTTGTTTCATAGAGTGAAGATAATGTGTTTCATTATATGAGTGAGGTAACACTATCTTTATATTTTTAAGATGTCTGTATGTTTTAAGATATACATATATATTTTTCAAGAGACATAAACTTGTTTCTTGGCAATTTGAACATTTGGACCTTTACCTAGGAGAATGTTTGTACATGATTTTCATTTAATCTATGAGTTCATTTACCATCCTTCACATCTTTCTGTAAGTTTATTCCACAAAACTGAAATTAGAAGGATGATATAGTTTTGTCTGCTTAGTAGTGACCCTCAACTCCAGAACATTCAGCTTAGCTATCTTGTACCCACACACATGAATCTCAAAACTGTTCAAGGTATTGAACCCAAAGGCATCCTAAAGGGTAGCCAGGCCTTAGCAGAGACGTCTCCAGATATTTTGTCCATATGAAAGTCAGGCAGCAATTAATTAACTCCTTTCCGCCCCCCCCCCCCCCCC